>NW_026466538.1:0-13172 GCF_026875155.1 Cherax quadricarinatus
AAACTTTTGTTTTTGTTTCCCCTGACTTTCTAGCAGTGTTGGGGGCGCCCTTTTTTGTTTGCCCCTTTCTTTCCCCTTCCCTTTTCTCTCCCTTTTCTTTTTTTTTTCTCTCCTTGATTTTTTAGCTTTGATGCTCCTTTTGTCTGCTCTCTCTCTCTCCCCTTCTCTCTCCCCTTTTTTTCTTTTGCTTTTTTTTTCTTTTTCTTTTTCTTTATTTTTTTTGTCCTTATTCATATTTTTTTCCCTTTTCCTTTTTCTTGTTTTTTTTTTTTTCTTTTTTCTTTATTTTCTTTTTTCTTTATCTCTCTTTTCCCCCTTATTCTTTTTTTTTTTTTATACCGCTTCGTTCGAATAAATCTTGTTAATTACTTTTAATTTATCCCGAATTTTAGGAACAGTATTGTATACTTTCTTAACACCCCGAAACACCCTAAAACCGAACACGAAAAATACAAAAAGAACGGACGCAGCAAAAGCAACGCAACGAAAACACAGAAACAGCACGCAACAGCAGCAAGCACGCAGCACACACAGCCAAGCAACAGCAACACGCACCCGCAGCCAAACAGCAACCCAACAAGCAACAGCAGACAGAAAGCAACAGCAGCAACAGCAACAGCAAAAACACAGCAACAGCAAACCAGCAAACAGCAAAACAGCAACACAACAGCAACAGAGCAAGCAACAGCACACAACACAGCAGCAGCAACGCAACAGCAGCAACAGCACGGCACAGCAACAGCACAACACACACAGCAACAGCAACAGCAGCAGCAGCAACAGCAACAGCAAGCACAAACAGCCACAGCAGAACAGCAAACACAACAGCAGCAACACAACAGCACAACAGCAACAGCAGAGCACACAGCACAGCAGCACAGCAACGAGCAACAGCAAAGCAGCAGCAGCAACAGCAACAGCAGCAGCAGCAACAGCAACGCACAAAAACAACAGCAGCAACAAAAACAGCAACAGCACAGCAGCAACAGCAGTAACAGCAGGGCACAGCAAACACAGCAACAGCAGCAGCAGAAAACAGAAACACAGCAGCAGCAACAGCAACACAGCAGCAGCAACAGCAGCAACAGCAACAGCAACAGCAGCAACAGCAACAGCAGCAGCAGCAACAGCAGCAACAGCAAACAGCAACAGCAGCAACAGCAACAGCAGCAGAAAGCAACAGCAACAGCAGCAACAGCAAACAGGCAGCAACAGCAACAGCAACAGAGCAGCAGCAACACAGCACAGCAGCCAACAGCAACAGCAACACAGCAGCACAACAGCAACAGCAGCAACAGCAGCGCAGCAGCAACAGCACAACAGCAGCAGCAGCAACAGAAACAGCAGCAGCAGCAACGGGCAACAGCAGCAACACCCAACAGCAGCAGCAGCAACAGCAACAGCAAGACAGCACAACAGCAACAGCGCAACAGAAAACAGCAGCAGCAGCAACAGCAACAGCACCCAAACAGCACGGCAGCAACAGCAAAGCAGCAGCGGGCAACAGCAACAGCAGCAGCAGCAACAGCAACAGCAGCAACAACAACAGCGCAACAGAAAACAGCAACAGCAGCACAGCACACAGCAGCAACAGCAGCGCAGAAAAGCAACAGCAGCAACAGAAACAGCAGCAACAGCAACAGCACAGCAGCAACAGCAACAGCAGCAGAAAGCAACAGCAGTCAGCAGCAACAGAACAGCAGACACAGCAACAGCAACAGCAGCAAGCAGCAACAGCAACAGCACCCAACAGCAACAGCAGCAACAGCACAGCAACAGCAACAGCAGAAACAGCAACAGCAAGCAGCAGCAACACAACAGCAGCAACAGCACAACAGCAACAGCAGCAACAGCAACAGCAGCAAAAAAGCAACAGCAGCAACAGCAACAGCAGCAACAGCAACAGCAGCACAGCAACAGCAGCAAACAGCAACAGCAACAGCAGCAACAGCAACAGCAGCAGCAGCAACAGCAACAGCAGCAACCAGCAACAGCAGACAACAGAAAAAGCAGCAACAGAAAAGCAACAGAACAGCAGCAGCAGCAACAGCACAACAAGCAACAGCAACAGCAGCAAAAACAGCAACAGCAGCAGCAGCAACAGCAACAGCAGCAACAGCAACAGCAGACAACAGAAAACCCAGCCAACAGCAAACAGCAGAAACAGCAACCAGCAGCAACAGCAACAAAACAGCAACACAGCAACAGCAACAACCGCAAGCAACAGCCAACAGCAAAAAGCAAACAGCAAGCAGAAACAGCAACACAACAGCAGCAAACAGCAACAGCAGAAACAACAGCAACAGCAGCAACAGCAACAGCAGAAACAGCAACAGCAACAGCAACAGCAACAGCAGCAAACAGCAACAGCGCAACACCCCCGCAACGCCCGGCCGCCGCACCACCGCCACCAACCGCCACCCCGCCCCCACCGCCACCACCCCCACCACCACCACCACCCACCACCACCACCCCACCCCACCACCACACCACCACCACCACCCCACCACCAACCACCAACCACCACCACCACCACCGCCACCGCCACCGCCACCCCCACCCCCCCCAAACCCCACCACCCCACCACCACCACCACCAACCACCCCACCACCCCCAACCACCACCACCACCACCACCACCACCCCACCCCCCACCGCCACCACCGCCACCACCACCACCACCACCACCACCACCACCACCACCCACCACCACCACCACCTCCACCACCACCACCACCACCGCCACCGCCACCGCCACCACCCCCCACCAACCCCACCACCACCCCCAAACCACCACCACCACCACCACCACCTCCACCACCACCACCACCACCACCCACCACCACACCACCACCACACCGCCTACCGCCCACCGCCCCCACCGCCACCACCACCCCCACCACCACCAACCACCACCCCCACCACCACCACCCACCACCACCACCCCCACCACCACCACTGACTGACTAAACTGACAACAGCAAGAGAGAAAGATTAAATGGTTTTGAAATACCTCCATACTACCGATGAGGTCTTGATCCAAGGAACGGAGCTACCCACAATTTCTTTGGCTCAAACATGTTTGCCTCTAATTTTTGTGGGCGCTGTATGACTCTTTTGGGTATACCGCACCGTCCTGAATTCAGCAATCCCTACTGCGTCGTTTTTGTGGTTGTGGCAGCTTCTACTGCTGTTGTAGGGGGAGTGGTTCTCAAATGCTGTTGTAGGGTGTGGTTGTCACTGCTGTTGTAGGGGAAATGGTTGTCACTGCTGTTGTAGGGTAGTGGTTGTCACTGCTGTTGTAGGGTAGTGTTGTCACTGCTGTTGTAGGGATGGTTTTTCACTGCTGTTGTAGGGTGTGGTTGTCACTGCTGTTGTTGGTAGTGGTTGTCACTGCTGTTGTAGGGTAGTGGTTGTCACTGCTGTTGTAGGGTAGTGGTTGTCACTGCTGTTGTAGGGTAGTGGCTGTCACTGCTGCTGTAGGGTAGTGGTTGTCACTGCTGTTGTAGGGTAGTGGTTGTCACTGCTGCTGTAGGGTAGTGGTTGTCACTGCTGTTGTAGGGTAGTGGTTGTCACTGCTGTTGTAGGGTAGTGGTTGTCACTGCTGTTGTAGGGTAGTGGTTGTCACTGCTGCTGTAGGGTAGTGGTTGTCACTGCTGTTGTAGGGTAGTGGTTGTCATTGCTGCTGTAAAGGGGAGTGGTTGTCACTGCTGTTGTAGGGTAGTGGTTGTCACTGCTGTTGTAGGGTATGGTTGTCACTGCTGTTGTAGGGTAGTGGTTGTCACTGCTGTTGTAGGGTAGTGGTTGTCACTGCTGTTGTAGGGTAGTGGTTGTCACTGCTGTTGTAGGGTAGTGGTTGTCACTGCTGTTGTAGGGTAGTGGTTGTCACTGCTGTTGTAGGGTAGTGGCTGTCACTGCTGCTGTAGGGTATGGTTGTCCTGGCTGTTGTAGGGTAGTGGGTTGTCACTGCTGCTGTAGGGTAGTGGTTGTCACTGCTGTTGTTAGGGTAGTGGTTGTCACTGCTGTTGTTGGGTAGTGGTTGTCACTGCTGTTGTAGGTATGGTTGTCACTGCGCTGTAGGGTAGTGGTTGTCACTGCTGTTGTATGGTAGTGGTTGTTTTCATTGCTGCTGTAGGGTAGTGGTTGTCACTGCTGTTGTAGAGTGTGGGGTTTTCACTGCTGCTGTAGGGTAGTGGTTGTCACTGCTGTTGTAGGGTATGGTTGTCACTGTGTTGTAGGGTGTGGTTGTCACTGCTGTTGTAGGGTAGTGGTTGTCACTGCTGTTGTAGGGGATGGTTGTCACTGCTGTTGTAGGGTAGTGGTTGTCACTGCTGTTGTAGGGTAGTGGTTGTCACTGCTGTTGTAGGGGATGGTTGTCACTGCTGTTGTAGGGTAGTGGGTTTTCACTGCTGTTGTAGGGTAGTGGTTGTCACTGCTGTTGTAGGTAGTGGTTGTCACTGCTGTTGTAGGGTAGTGGTTGTCACTGCTGGGTTTTAGGGTAGTGGTTGTCATGCTGGGTTTTAGGGTAAGTGGTTGTCAAATGCTGTTGTAGGGTAGTGGTTGTCACTGCTGTTGTAGGGTAGTGGTTGTTTACTGCTGTTGTAGGGTAGTGGTTGTCACTGCTGTTGTAGGGTAGTGGCTGTCACTGTGCGTAGGGTAGTGGTTGTCACTGCTGTTGTAGGGTAGTGGTTGTCACTTTCTGTTGTAGGGTAGTGGTTGTCACTGCTGTTGTAGGGTAGTGGTTGTCACTGCTGTTGTAGGGTAGTGGTTGTCACTGCTGTTGTAGGGTAGTGGTTGTCACCTGCTGCGTAGGGTAAGTGGTTGTCACTGCTGTTGTAGGGTAGTGGTTGTCAATTGCTGCTGTAGGTAGTGGTTGTCACTGCTGTTGTAGAGTAGTGGTTGTCACTGCTGCTGTAGGGTAGTGGTTTTCATGCTGTTGTAGGGTAGTGGTTGTCACTGCTGTTGTAGGGTAGTGGTTGTCACTGCTGTTGTAGGGTAGTGGTTGTCATGCTGTTGTAGGGTAGTGGTGTCCCTGCTGTTGTAGGGTAGTGGTTGCCACTGCTGTTGTAGGGTATGGTTGTCACTGCTGTTGTAGGGTAGTGGTTGTCACTGCTGTTGTAGGGTAGTTGTTGTCACTGCTGTTGTAGGGGAGTGGTTGTCACTGCTGTTGTAAGGGGAGTGGTTGTCCCCTGCTGTTGTAGGGTAGTGGTTGTCACTGCTGTTGTAGGGTAGTGGTTTGTCACTGCTGTTGTAGGGGAGTGGCTGTCACTGCTGCTGTAGGGAAGTGGTTTTTCACTGCTGTTGTAGGGTAGTGGTTGTCACTGCTGCTGTAGGGTAGTGGTTGTCACTGCTGTTGTAGGGTAGTGGTTGTCACTGCTGTTGTAGGGTAGTGGTTGTCACTGCTGTTGTAGGGTAGTGGTTGTCACTGCTGTTGTAGGGTAGTGGTTGTCACTGCTGCTGTAGGGTAGTGGTTGTCACTGCTGCCTGTAGGGTAGTGGTTGTCATGCTGCTGTAAAGGGGAGTGGTTGTCACTGCTGTTTTAGGGGGAGTGGGGTTGTCACTGCTGTTTTTAGGGTAGTCTTTGTCACTGCTGTTGTAGGGTAGTGGTTGTCACTGCTTCTGTAGGGTAGTGGTTGTCACTGCTGTTGTAGGGTAGTGATTGTCACTGCTGCTGTAGGGTAGTGGTTGTCACTGCTGCTGTAGGGTATAAGTTGTCACTGCTGCTGTACCGACGTGGTTGTCACTGCTGCTGTAGCGTCGTGGTTGGCACTCTGCCTGTTAGCGTCGTGGTTGGCACTGCTGCTGTAGCGTCGTGGTTGGCACTGCTGCTGTAGCATCGTGGTTGGCACTGCTGCTGTAGCATCGTGGTTGGCATGCTGCTGTAGCGTCGTGGCTGACACTGCTGCTGTAGCGTCGTGGCTGGCACTGCTGCTGTAGCGTCGTGACTGGCACTGGGTGCTGTAGCGTCGTGGCTGGCACTGCTGCTGTAGCGTCGTGGCTGGCACTGCTGCTGTAGCGTCGTGGCTGGCACTGCTGCTGTAGCGTCGTGGCTGGCACTGCTGCTGTAGCGTCGTGGCTGGCACTGCTGCTGTAGCGTTCGTTTGGCTGGCACTGCTGCTGTAGCGTCCCTGGTGGGACTGCTGCTGTAGCGTCGTGGCTGGCACTGCTGCTGTAGCGTCGTGACTGGCACTGCTGCTGTAGGGTAGTGGTTGTCACTGTTGTTGTAGGGTAGTGGTTGTCACTGCTGTTGTAGGGTAGTGGTTGTCACTGCTGTTGTAGGGTAGCGGTTGTCACTGCTGTTGTAGGGTAGTGGTTTGTCAAATGCTGCTGAGGGTAGTGGTTGTCACTGCTGTTGTAGGGTAGTGGTTGTCACTGCTGTTGTAGGGTAGTGGTTGTCACTGCTGTTGTAGGGTAGTGGTTGTCACTGCTGTTGTAGGTAGTGGTTGTCACTGTGTTGTAGGGTAGTGGTTGTCACTGTGTTGTAGGGTAGTGGTTGTCACTGCTGGGTTTTTAGGGTAGTGGTTGTCACTGCTGTTGTAGGGTAGTGGTTGTCACTGCTGCTGTAGGGTAGTGGTTGTCACTGCTGTTGTAGGGTAGTGGTTGTCACTGCTGTTGTAGGGTAGTGGTGTCACTGTTGTTGTAGGGTAGTGGTTGCCCCTGCTGTTGTAGGGTAGGGGGTTGTCACTGCTGTTTTTAGGTAGCGGTTGTCACTGCTGTTGAGGGTAGTGATTGTCACTGCTGCTGTAGGGTAGTGGTTGTCACTGCTGTTGTAGGGGAAATGGTTGTCACTGCTGTTGTAGGGTAGTGGTTTTCACTGCTGTTGTAGGTAGGGTTGTCACTGTGTTTTTAGGGTAGTGGTTGTCACTGCTGTTGTAGGGTATGGGGTTTTCACTGCTGTTGTAGGTAGTGGTTGTCACTGCTGTTGTAGGGGAGTGGTTGTCATGCTGTTGTAGGGTAGTGGTTGTCACTGCTGTTGTAGGGTAGTGGTTTTTCACTGCTGTTGTAGGGTAGTGGTTGTCACTGCTGCTGTAGGGTAGTGGTTGTCAACTGCTGTTGTAAAGGGGAGTGTTTGTCACTGCTGTTGTAGGGTAGTGGTTGCACTGCTGTTGTAGGGTAGTGGTTGTCACTGCTGTTGTAGGGTAGTGGTTGTTTATTGCTGCTGTAGGGTAGTGGTTGTCACTGCTGTTTTGTGGTATTGGTTGTCACTGCTGTTGTAGGGGAGTGGTTGTCACTGCTGTTGTAGGGTAGTGTTTTCACTGCGTTGTAGGGTAGTGGGTTTTCATTGCTGCTGTAGGGTAGTGGTTGTCACTGCTGTTGTAGGGTAGTGGTTGTCATGCTGCTGTAGGGTAGTGGTTTGCCACTGCTGTTGTAGGGTAGTGGTTGTCACTGGGTGTTGTAGGGTAGTGGTTGTCACTGCTGTTGTAGGGTAGTGGTTGTCACTGTTTCTGTAAGGTATGGTTGTCACTGCTGTTGTAGGGTAGTGGTTGTCACTGGGTGTTTTTAGGGTAGTTGTTGTCACTGCTGCTGTAGGGTAGTGGTTGTCACTGCTGTTGTAGGGTAGTGGTTGTCACTGCTGTTGTAGGGTAGTGGTTGTCACTGCTGTTGTAGGGTAGTGGTTGTCACTGCTGTTGTAGGGTAGTAGTTGTCACTGCTGTTGTAGGGGAGTGGTTGTCACTGCTGTTGTAGGGTAGTGGTTGTCACTGCTGCTGTAGGTAGTGGTTGTCACTGCTGTTGTAGGGTAGTGGTTGTCACTGCTGTTGTAGGGTAAATGGTTGTCACTGCTGCTGTAGGGTAGTGGTTGTCACTGCTGTTGTAGGGTAGTGGTTGTCACTGCTGCTGTAGGGTAGTGGTTGTCACTGCTGTTGTAGAGTATGGTGTCACTGCTGCTGTAGGGTAGTGGTTGGCACTGCTGTTGTAGGGTAGTGGTTGTCACTTGCTGTTGTAAGTAGTGGTTGTCACTGCTGTTGTAGGGTAGTGGTTGTCACTGCTGCTTGTAGGGTTTGGGGGTTGTCACTGCTGTTGTAGGGTAGTGGTTGTCACTGCTGTTGAAGGGTAGGGTTGTCAATGCTGTTGTAGGGTAGTGGTTGTCACTGCTGTTGTAGGGTAGTGGTTGTCACTGTGTTGTAGGGTATGGTTTCACTGCTGTTGTAGGGTAGTGGTTGTCATTGCTGCTGTAGGGTAGTGGTTGTCACTGCTGTTGTAGGGTAGTGGTTGTCACTGCTGCTGTAGGGTAGTGGTTGCCACTGCTGTTGTAGGGTAGTGGTTGTCACTGTTGTTGTAGGGTAGTGGTTGTCACTGCTGTTGTAGGGTAGTGGTTGTCACTGTTGCTGTAAGGTAGTGGTTGTCACTGCTGTTGTAGGGTAGTGGTTGTCACTGCTGTTGTAGGGTAGTTGTTGTCACTGCTGCTGTAGGGTAGTGGTTGTCACTGCTGTTGTAGGGTAGTGGGTTTTCATGCTGCTGTAGGGTAGGGTTGTTCCCCCTGCTGTTGTAGAGTAGTGGTTGTCACTGCTGCTGTAGGGTAAGTGGTTGTCACTGCTGTTGTAGGGTAGGGTTGTCACTGCTGTTGTAGGGTAGTAGTTGTCACTGCTGTTTTAGGGTAGTGGTTGTCACTGCTGTTGTAGGGTAGTGGTTGTCACTGCTGCTGTAGGGTAGTGGTTTTACACTGCTGTTGTAGGGTAGTGGTTGTCACTGCTGTTGTAGGGTAGTGGTTGTCACTGCTGCTGTAGGGTAGTGGTTGTCACTGCTGTTGTAGGGTAGTGGTTGTCACTGCTGCTGTAGGGTAGTGGTTGTCACTGCTGTTGTAGAGTAAATGGTTGTCACTGCTGCTGTAGGGTAGTGGTTGTCATGCTGTTGTAGGGTATGGTTGTCACTGCTGTTGTAAGGTAGTGGTTGTACTGTGTTGTAGGGTAGTGGTTGTCACTGCTGCTGTAGGGTAGTGGTTGTCCACTGCTGTTGTAGGGTAGTGGTTGTCACTGCTGTTGTAGGGGAGTGGTTGTCACTGCTGTTGTAGGGTAGTGGTTGTCATGCTGTTGTAGGTGTGTTGTCATTGCTTCGTAGGGTAGTGGTTGTCCCCTGCTGTTGTAGGGTAAATGGGTTGTCACTGCTGTTGTAGGGTAGTGGTTGTCACTGCTGTTGTAGGGTAGTGGTTGTCACTGCTGTTGTAGGGTATGGTTGTCATTGCTGCTGTAGGGATTTGGGTTGTCACTGCTGTTGTAGGGTAGTGGTTGTCACTGCTGCTGAGGGTAGTGGTTGCACTGCTGTTGTAGGGGAGTGGTTGTCACTGCTGTTGTAGGGTTTGTGGTTGTCACTGCGTTGTAGGTATGGTTGTCACTGTTGCTGTAAGGTAGTGGTTGTCACTGCTGTTGTAGTGTAGTGGTTGTCACTGCTGTTGTAGGGTAGTGGTTGTCACTGCTGCGTAGGGTAGTGGTTGTCACTGCTGTTGTAGGGTATGGTTGTCACTGCTGCTGTAGGGTAGTGGTTGTCACTGCTGTTGTAGATTGTTGTCACTGCTGCTGTAGGGTAGTGATTGTCACTGTTGTTGTAGGGTAGTGGTTGTCACTGCTGCTGTAGGGTAGTGGTTGTCACTGTGTTGTAGGGTAGTGGTTTTCCACTGCTGCTGTAGGGTAGTGGTTGTCACTGCTGTTGTAGGGTAATGGTTGTCACTGCTGTTGTAGGGTTGTGGTTGTCACTGCTGTTGTAGGGTAGTGGTTGTCACTGCTGTTGTAGGGTAGTGGTTGTCACTGCTGCTGTAGGGTAGTGGGTTTTCACTGCTGTTTTAGGGTAGTGGTTGTCTATGCTGCTGTAGGGTAGTGGTTGTCACTGCTGTTGTAGGGTTTGTGGTTGTCACTTGCTGTTTAGGGTAGTGGTTGTCACTGCTGTTGTAGGGTAGTGGTGTCACTGCTGTTGTAGGGTATGGTTGTCACTGCTGCTGTAGGGTAGTGGTTTTTCACTGTGCTGTAGGGTAGTGGTTGTCACTGCTGCTGAAGGGTAGTGTTGCACTGCTGTTGTAGGGTAGTGGTTGTAAATGCTGTTGTAGGGTAGTGGTTGTCACTGCTGTTGTAGGGTATGGGTTGTCACTGCTTCTGTAGGGGAGTGGTTGTCACTGCTGTTGTAGGGCAGTGATTGTCACTGCTGCTGTAGAGTAGTGGTTGTCACTGCTGCTGTAGGGTATTAGTTGTCACTGCTGCTGTAGCGACGTGGTTGTCTCTGCTGCTGTAGCGTCGTGGTTGGCACTGCTGCTGTAGCGTCGTGGGTTTGGGACTGCTGCTGTAGCGTCGTGGTTGGCACTGCTGCGTAGCGTTTGTGGGTTTGGGACTGCTGCTGTAGCATCGTGGTGGGACTGCTGCTGTAGCATCGTGGTTGGCACTGCTGCTGTATGCGTCGTGGCTGACACTGCTGCTGTAGCGTCGTGGCTGGCACTGCTGCTGTAAACGTCGTGACTGGCACTGCTGCTGTAGCGTCGTGGCTGGCACTGTGCTTTTAGCGTGTGGCTGGCACTGCTGCCGTAGCGTCGTGGCTGGCACTGCTGTGTAGCGTCGTGGCTGGCACTGCTGCTGTAGCGTCGTGGCTGGCACTGCTGCTGTAAAGGGCCCTGGCTGGCACGCTGCTGTAGCGTCGTGGCTGGCACTGCTGCTGTAGCGTCGTGGCTGGCAACTGCTGCTATATCGTCGTGGCTGGCACTGCTTTCTGTAGCGTCGTGGCTGGCATGCTGCTGTAGCGTCATGGCTGGCACTGCTGCTGTAGCGTCGTGGCTGGCACTGCTGCTGTAGCGTCGTGGCTGGCACTGTGCTGTAGCGTCGTGGCTGGCACTGCTGTGTAGCGTCGTGGCTGGCACTGCTGCTGTAGCGTCGTGGCTGGCACTGCTGCTATAGCGTCGTGGGCTGGCACTTAGAAGCAGGTAATTAGGGTCACCTTTGATGGTCTGGTTCTTGTGTTTCTCTCGCCATGACTTAACTTTTTGCCAATGTTATTACTGCCACAATCTCGCCACGTACTTACAAGTGTGTGGGGGAGTTGTTTTGGGCTGTATAAGGAGGGTTTGGGGAAAGTGTGGGTGTGGGAGGGGCGTATAACGCAGAGATAATAAGCCGTGACTAAAAACATGCCCTCCTCAGAGGTTGCGTTTGAATGGGGTGTTTCGTATCTCTTGATCTTGCCTCCTTAATTCTTAAATGCCGAGTCACTTATTTCTGGCCTCCTGTGTCCCAAACTGTGTATGTTTTGAGTCCTCTATTTCCCCTTCGTCCCTTTAGTCTGTTCCACTTTCCACCCAACAACCTACAACCACTTACTTCCCTTAATCAAGTATGTGTGTTCAGAGCCATTGGTTACATTAGATTTATATAAACAAAAATATTTCGTGAAGGGCACCTTGTATTTAAAAGGGAACCTCTGTGAATATCACACGTAAGCGTATTAAGTTAAAAGATTTAAGACCGAGCTCTACAGAATGGAGTGAGAGGGACTTGAGGAGACACTCGCGTCGCGAGGCAATCTGTCTGGCACTCGCTGTGTCGTTGAGAGCAGTGGGAAGCTGAGATGCATCCCTCGACCCCCTCTCATCTCTGAAGAAGGAGGAAAAGATACAAGGAAGCGGAAAGGAGATAAAGGGACGCGAAATAAGGAATAGGAGGAAGTTTGGAGAGGGTATGAAGAGGGAAGGCGGGTGACGTGATAGCAGATAAGTGAACTTCATCTGTGAACTTTAAACCTACGCAGGTGCCTGAGTCTTTGCTTGTACAAGAGATGATGCCCAGTGCCCTCAGCTAGATACTGCACAAGCAGGCAGTATCAGGTTAAGTTTCTTTAACCTTTCCTAATGTAATAACTGAACCTAATACATAAACTAAATGATAAAGATAGCGTTAACCAGTATATCTTGAAGTTAAATTAAAATTTTTAACAACCATGAGTTTGACCTTGCAAACCAAGCAGCCAAAAAGCCTAAGAACATCAACGCACACCGTACACGAAGCACAAGCTTGTTCATAACTTCAGTATGGACCACTCTGGAATGGCCTACTACTGGCCAGCTCCTATCCTAGTTATGTATTCTGGACAGTAAAGGACCGTGCAAGGCGACCCGCCTTGATCCTGGCGTCATCCACGTTGAACCTGTTATTTCAACAGAGCTTTCCACATCAGAGAAATATTGCCAGCCTTTTTTTTTTACGCTTTAGGTCAAATGTTGTGAAAGTTTTCCCTCACACCGACTACAGGTAAAGCCAGGACACAGTTATTATTCCACATGCTTCTTGTTACGTAATAACATCGCTCCGTTATCGAGTGTTCATTGATGAAATAAAAGATGTCTCGCATTTGTTATTAATTAACGCAATTTTTTTTAATTATTAAGTGTAACCGTGTGAAACGCTGGGAACATTGTCTTGCCCCTATGGTTTGACGCCTATAACCTTCCAGAGGAGAGTATATAAAATCATTATTATAGAACCATTGCTAGGACCAGCCTATAGGCCTAGGTAAGATAACCGCATTTAGATTGTAACACACGTGTCAGACACTCGGTTTCATAATTCTGAAAGCCTCCTGTGTGTTAGGGAAGGGAAGGAAGAAGGGAGGAGTGAAGACACTGAGACAAGATAAAAGAATGATAGTGGAAACTGTGAAAGAATGACCGGGTTATTGGAAGAGAAATGAAAAAGTTGACAGTTAGGAAGACGAGAAAATAGAAGAGTGGAAAACTGTGAGAGGGGGAAGAATGAGAGGGAGAAAGAGAGAAAGAGAGAGAGAGAATAAACGAAATTGCATGATTTTTCTCTGAGAAAAGTCTAACAAGAGCAACCTGATAGTAAACTCGGCTGAAAGCTCCGGAGATTTGTAAGGTAACAAGGAAAATTCACTCGTGTTATCGAGGGAGGCGTCCAAGTGAGGAGACAGATAAAACCGGGAGCAGTGGCCTGAATGTGACTCCTGGTGATACTTGAAGCGAGTCACACGAATCGCAGAGTTGGGTAAGGAAAGAGATGAAATGCTCAGTGGCCTGAACAATTCATAACTACCTCATCTGTCACTACTAGACAAACGTTAAAGTTGAAGTTCGAGTCTTCCCAGAGATTGACAGACATTAAACAGACTTCGTATAAATGTAAGAGCCTCTACATATTTTAAATCTTCGCAGCAATTATTGCATCGTACAAGTAGAGAAAAAGCAGA
>NW_026466539.1:0-12415 GCF_026875155.1 Cherax quadricarinatus
AAAAACAATGAACTGCATGCAGGTGTTATGAAAAAAACCCCTTGAGAAAACTTATAAAATAGTTTTTCATTTTATATTTTCCTTGTATTCACCCATGTGGATGATACCTGGTAACGTTCTGCTTGGGGTCTCCTGGGATATATGTTTTGGGATGTGATCAGATATGAGGGTAACAATTTTGTATTGTGTACATAATCTCTCATAATGTGTGTGTGTATATGTGATAAGAATGTGGTGTGTGTATGTTGCATAATGTTACTTGTTTGGCAATCAGAATTATTCTCATGCTATTAAGTGGAACTTTTTGTGTAATGTACTGAATATTTTTGTATCTTTGCAGTAATCAAGTAAATTGACTACCAGTTGCGTTACATATCGTTCGTTTTTGGATATTTTGTTATATATGCACTTGTTTATGTATTATGTCTTTACAAAGGTTTTATTGACATAAAATCAAACACTAAGGCATATTATTATTGATGAATAGTTTCTTTGTTTATAATGTATATAAGAGGTTTTAATTAAGTTAACGAAGAATTTGTATATTCTTGTGTTACCTTGGGATAGGTACATAATGAATAGGGGACTGACGAATATTTATAACCGTTCTAGTGTATATATTGACAATTGTAATTATACTTACTATGAATGTAATGATAGGTAATCCTATGATTATTTAATGTATTGTATATTTTTTTAAATTATAAAAAAAAAAAAAAAACAATCTTTCCTTTATGTTCTCTGTGAATTTCATTACATTCCTGCTATTATTAACGAAAATACAGACATATATATGTGAATAACTTACTTCCCATTTTTATTTTTCGAGAAAATAGCATTTTTCTCAGTCCTATACTACATTACGAGTCTATATCATAGTTACCCATGTCCGTTTTCTTTATTATAAGGACCCTGGAGGTGAAGATTGAGACACTTATGCAGCATATGGGAATCTTTATTCAGGAAACGTTTCGCCACACAGTGGCTTCATCAGTCCAATATAAAGAGGAAGGCGTAAGGAGAGGAGGAGAATGAGGTAATCAGTCCCTCAACCTGGAGTCAATGTGTTCAGTCCATCAATCTTGTAGAATGTACAGCATAGGGCCGTAGACGTGGCTTATATACTGTAGTGAGGCGAGGTGAAGCAGATGGAGGCGGGGTCATAGTGGTACCATCCACTAGTCGAAGTAGGTCTACGTCCAAAGGTTGAACAAGTGTTGAAGAATTCTTTGTAACAAGATCCCATGATGCTGCAGTGTCTGACAGTTGTGATGAATGGTTTGAAAAACCGACAAGTTGAAGATTGAGACACTTATGCAGCATATGGGAATCTTTATTCAGGAAACGTTTCGCCACACAGTGGCTTCATCAGTCCAATACAAAGGTAATCAGTCCCTTAACCTGGAGTCGATGTGTTCAGTCCATCAATCTTGTAGAATGTACAGCATAGGGCCGTAGACGTGGCTTATATACTGTAGTGAGGTATTGGATTGGACTGATGAAGCCACTGTGTGGCGAAACGTTTCCTGAATAAAGATTCCCATATGCTGCATAAGTGTCTCAATCTTCAACTTGTCGGTTTTTCAAACCATTCATCACGACCCTGGAGGTGATAGAAGGAGAATGGAAGCTCATCTCTGACTATGGAAATATTATATTCCCGAGGGAACGCTCTAGGAATATGCCATGTATTATTCATTCTGGAGTATTTACCATATTTCTTTGTTATTTATATTGTTTATTATGTCATATTAGTTCAATTGTGATAGATAAATAAGCCGTAGAAGCTATAATAGCGTTGTATTGAAGCATATTCCCAGGCCATCCCGAGACTGGAATTTTCCATGACCTCAGCAAAATGTTGCCAGAAGGTTCCTGGAAGTCTACGTATAAGTCCCACCCACTGTATTATGATGACAAATCGTCAATTATTATCAAAGAAAGAATAATACAATAAATACACGAAAAAAAAGGAAAAAAAGGAAAATTGAGGACAGGTGAGCGGACCTGCCGCGGGTGACGTCACCCTAGGTGTTTTAAATGACCATAATTCCTTGTAGGAATGTCGTAGAACAATGATTCTGGTACCATTGTGTTGCCAGAGAGTTAAGCTATTTTTCTATAAGATTAATACACAAATAACCCGCACATAAAAGAGAGAAGCTTATGACGACGTTTCGGACCGAAACGTCGTCGCAAGCTTCTCTCTTTTATGTGCGGGTTATTTGTGTATCGTTCCAGTCACGGTATTGTGCATTTTTTGTTATCTATAAGATCAACTTAATTTGTGAATTTCTCGACAAAATTTTTAGTTCACGCTGAGCAGGCTCGGTTTCCCCCTAAAGGAATAACAGGAAAAGTCGGTCGATGGATCTATAATTTCCTCACTAACAGAACACAGAGAGTAGTCGTCAACAGAGTAAAGTCCGAGGCAGCTACGGTGAAAAGCTCTGTTCCACAAGGCACAGTACTCGCTCCCATCTTGTTCCTCATCCTCATATCCAACATAGACAAGGATGTCAACCACAGCACCGTGTCTTCCTTTGCAGATGACTCCTGAATCTGCATGACAGTGTCTTCCATTGCAGACACTGCAAGGCTCCAGGCAGACATCAACCAAATCTTTCAGTGGGCTGCAGAAAACAATATGAAGTTCAACGATGAGAAATTTCAATTACTCAGATATGGTAAACATGAGGAAATTAAAACTTCAGAGTATATAACAAATTCTGGCCACAAAATAGAGCGAGAAACCAACGTCAAAGACCTGGGAGTGATCATGTCAGAGGATCTCACCTTCAAGGACTATAACATTGTATCAATCGCATCTGCTAGAAAAATGACAGGATGGATAATGAGAACCTTCAAAACTAGGGATGCCAAGCCCATGATGACACTCTTCAGGTCACTTGTTCTATCTAGGTTGGAATATTGCTGCACACTAACAGCACCTTTCAAGGCAGGTGAAATTGCTGACCTAGAAAATGTACAGAGAACCTTAACGGCGCGCATAACGGAGATAAAACACCTCAATTACTGGGAGCTCTTGAGGTTCCTAAACCTGTATTCCCTGGAACGCAGGCGGGAGAGATACGTGATTATATACACCTGGAAAATCCTAGAGGGACTAGTACCGAACTTGCACACGAAAATCACTCACAACGAAAGCAAAAGACTCGGCAGACGATGCAACATCCCCCCAATGAAAAGTAGGGGTGTCAGTAGCACGTTAGGAGACCATACAATAAGTGTCAGGGGCCCGAAACTGTTCAACTGCCTCCCAGCACACATAAGGGGGATTACCAGCTGTTGCGGCCCCTGCCAAACTAGCGGTTAAATAGTTAACCTGCCGGCCGGCAGTACCACTGGGTGCGTCATCAAACCCAATGTGGGGGCTGCTGAGCCGGCCTTAGAGCAGTAAGAGCCTGAGTGCCTCGCTGTACACACCTAAGCAGTAGGTACCTGACCACCGAAGGGTACACGTCTACTGGCTTTAGTAACAGTATGTACCAGAGCGCCTCGCTGTACACACCTAAGCAGTAGGTACCTGACCACCGAAGGGTACACGTCTACTGGCTTTAGTAACAGTATGTACCAGAGCGCCTCGCTGTACACACCTAAGCAGTAGGTACCTGACCACCGAAGGGTACACGTTTACTGGCTTTAGTAACAGTATGTACCAGAGCGCCTCGCTGTACACACCTAAGCAGTAGGTACCTGACCACCGAAGGGTACACGTCTACTGGCTTTAGAAATATTATGTACCTGAGCGCCTCGCTGTACACACCTAAGCAGTAGGTACCTGACCACCGAAGGGTACACGTCTACTGGCTTCAACATTAAGTACCTGAACTCCTCAGGGTACACGTCTATGCAGTAGGTACCTGACCACCGAATCGTACCTATCTACTGCGTTAGAAGAACCGCTCACCGCAGCTCACTGAGTCTGTTGGCCTCAGTTACTTGACGGCCGCATTCAGTGAGCTTGCAGCATGGTGTTCGGCTAGCGGTGTGTCAACCGCCTTTGGAGAGGATTTACTGGACATACCGGTGATGTCTGTGGACTCACCGTCTACGTTGATCAAACTGTGGGCCGGAGTCGTCAGATGCTGTATAGTGGGACATTACATGAAGAAAAGGTTGGAGTGTTACACTGAACTGGGCCAGGACCGTAGTGTGACACTGAGGGACGTACGATGGAGTGGAACACTGAGATATGCACAGGACCGTAGTGGAACACTGAGATGAAAAGGGTGTCGTGGGACACTGAAGATGGCCTGGTTGTAGTGTACACGAACAGTGTCGTGTGACTGACTTCGTGTCGTGAGAGCAGTTGATTGTAATTTATTATTAAAAAATTTTTTTATAATTTTTTGTTTTTGCATAGAGATATATAAAAAGTGACACAGTAGGTCAAGATTGTACCCTTGTAGGGTTATGAATTATTATTATTTTGAATGCTAATATAATTTATTTGTAACGTCATATTATTATTATATCATAGTTCAAATACCCTAGACCAAAGATAGTTGATTTTTTATATATTAAAATTAATTGATTTTTGTGATTTATGTTCCCGAATCTTTTTACAAAAGGAGTAAATCGTACCATTTCTTTAAAAATACTTTTTTGTAAACCCGCTGACCCTTGGCAGTCTTCAAGCTGGCACGGACAAGCACCCAAAGCCAGTTCCTGATCAGCCGGCTGGCCCCGTACGTTGGTTTTTCGGGCAGCCCCAGCAAAACCGGTTGATCAGGCGTGATCCCCAGGAGGCCCGGGCAAAGACCGGGCCGCGGGGGGGTTTCCCCCGGGAAATTCCCAGTAAACTCCCCGGTAGACACTTGTAAGTTATGAAGGGAACACTTGAAGTTATGATGGGAGCACTGTAAGTTATGAAGGTAGACCTTTAAGTTATGAAGGTAACACTTGTAAGTTATGATGGTAGACACTTGTAATTTTTAAGGTAACACTTTAAGTTATGATGGTAAAAAACTTGTAAGTTATGAAGGAGACACTTTTAAGTTTTGAAGGGAAACACTTGAAAATTTGATGGGGAGACACTTTAAAATTTAAAGGTAGAGACTTGAAGTTAAGAAAAAGACACTTGTAAGTTTGAAAGGGAGACACTTTTAAGTTATGAAGAAGACACTGTAAGATATGATGGGGAAAAACTTGTAAGTTAATGAAGGTAGACACTTGTAAGTTTTAGGTAGACACTTGTAAAATATGATGGTAGACACTTGTAAGTTATGAAGGTAGAACTTGTAAGTTGAAGGTAGGACTTGAAGTTAAAAGGTAGACACTTTAATTATGAGGTAGACACTTTTAAATTGTGAGGAGACACTTGTAAGTTAAAAATGTAACACTTGTAAGTTTTGATGGTAGACACTTGTAAGTTATGAAGGTAACACTGTAGTTATGAAGGTAACACTTGTAAGTTATGAGGTAGCATTGTAATTATGAAGTAACACTTGTAAGTTTTATTGGAGACACTTTAAGTTATAAGGGAGACATTTTAAATTATGAAAGGGAGACACTTAAGTTTTGAGTAACACTGTAAGTTATGAGGAGAGACTTGTAATTAGAAAAGACACGTAAGTTATGGGAAAGGAGACACTTTTAAGTTTTTGAAGAAGACACTTGTAAGAATGATGTAGACACTTTTAAGTTAAAGGTAGACACTTTAAGTTATGAAGGTGCCCCTTGTAAGATATGATGGTAACCTTTAAGTTATGAAGGTAGACCTTGTAAGTTAGAAGGTAGAGACTTGTAAATTATAAGGGAGACACTTTTAATTATGAGGTAGAAATTTTAAGTTGTGAAGGTAGACACTTTTAAGTTATGATGGAACATTGTAAGTTTGATGGGGACACTTGTAAGTTTGAAGGTAAACTTGAAGTTATGAAGGAGACACTTGTAAGAATGATGGTAACACTTGTAAGTTATGAAGGGAGACACTTGTAAGTTATGAAGGGAGAATTTTAAGTTTTGAAGGGGAACACTGTAAGTTATGATGGTAGACAATTTTTAAATTGTGAAGGGAGAGACTTGTAAGTTATGATAAGACACTTGAAGTTAGAAGGTAGACACTTGTAAGTTTTGAAATAGACACTTTAAGTTATGAAGATAGAACTTTTAATTAGAAGGAGACACTTGTAAGTTTTATGGTAACACTTGTAAGTTATGAAGGGTTAGAGACTTGAAATTTTGAAGATAAAACTTTTAAGTTTTAAGGGAGACACTTGTAAGTTATGAAGGTAGAAATTGTAAATTAATGGTAACACTTGTAAGTTATGAAGGTGAAACTTGTAAATTATGAAGGGAGACACTTTTAAGTTATGAGGGGAAAATTTTAAATTATGAAGTAGAACTTGTAAGATGAAAGGGAAAACTTGTAAGTATGAAGGTAGACACTTGTAAGTTATGAGGTAGACACTTGTAAGTTAGAAGGGAGAAACTTGTAAGTTATGAAGGTAGACACTTGTAAGTTTTGAAGGTAGAACTTTTTAAGTTATGATGGTAGACACTTGTAAAGTTATGGGTAACAAATTGTAAGTTATGAATTTAAAAATTGTAAATTATGAAGGTAGACACTTGTAATTATGAAGGTAGACACTTGTAAGTTTTTGAGGTAGACACTTGTAATTTTTTGATGGTGACACTTGTAAATTATGAAGGGGGACATTGTAAGTTATGAAAAATAGACACTTGTAAGTATGAAGGAGCATTTTAAGCTGGATGGTAGACCTTGTAAGTTATGAAGGTAGAACTTGTAAGTTTGAAAAGGGAAACTTGTAAGTTTGATGGGGAGACACTTTGTAAGTTATGAAAGGGAGACACTTGCAAGTTTGAAGGTAGACCTTGTAAGTTTATGTGGTGGAAAACCCCCCCCCCCCCCCCCCCCCCCCCCCCCCCCCCCCCCCCCCCCCCCCCCCCCCCCCCCCCTTTTAAGTTATAAGGGAAACTTGTAAGTTATGAAAGGAGAAACTTTTTAAGTTTTGAAGTGACACTTGAAGTTAGATGGTAGACACTTGTAATTATGAAAGGAAAACCCCGTAAGTTATGAAGTAGACACTGTAAGTTTTGATGTAAACTTGTAAGTTTTGAAGGTAACACTTGTAAGTTTAAGGTAGAAACTTGAAGTTAAAAGGTAACACTTGTAAATTATGAAGGTAAACACTTTAAGTTGTGGGGAAAACTTTTAAATTATGAAAATAGACACTTGTAAGTTATAAGTAAACGTAAGTTTTGAAGTAGACCTTGTAAGTTATGAAGAAAGAACTTGTAAATTATGAAGGTAGACCCTTGTAAGTATGAGGAGCACTGTAAGTTTGAAGGTAAACTGTAATTTTGAAAGTAGAACTTTTTAAATTAAAGGAAAACACTTTAAATTTGAAGGTAGAACTTGAATTATAAGTAAAACCTGTTTTTTTAGAAGGTAACACTTTTAATTATATGGGGGAAAATTGTAAGTTTTGAAAACACTTGAAAATTTGAAGGGAGACATTGTAAGTTTGAGGTAGACACTTTTAATTTTGGGTAGAAATTGTAAGTTAGAAAAAGACACTTTTAAGTTATGAGGTAGAACTTGTAAGTTATGAAGGTGAACTTGTAAGTTTGAAGGGAGACACTTGTACGTTATGAAGGTAGACACTTGTAAGTTATGATGGTAGACACTTGTAAGTTATGATGGTAGACACTTGTACGTTATGAAGGGAGACACTTGTAAGTTATGAAGATAGACACTTGTAAGTTATGAAGGGAGACACTTGTAAGTTATGAAGGGAGACACTTGCAAGTTATGAAGGTAGACACTTGCTCCTGGAGGATTTCAAGTTAAGGCACCTAAAATGTAGGAATATAGCAAATAATGTTGTTTCAGTGATAACACCAGGAGGCAGCTCTGACGAGAACTCACACACACACGAACTTTTAATCTCTGCTCTAAATTGAACTTAAACCTTCAAATACTAGAGCCTACTAGACTGGAGAATACACTAGACCTCATCTTCACTAGCAATGATGATCTGATTCGAAATGTCACCAAATCAAAAACAATATACTCAGATCACAACATAATTGAGGTTCAGACATGTATGCGTGGAGCCCAAGACCGACATAATGAGATTAGTCACGAGGAAGCCTTCACCAAATTCAACTTCAATAACAAAAACATAAAGTGGGACCAAGTAAACCAGTCCTAACCGATATAAGCTGGGAAGATATACTAAACAACACAGACCCCAACTTATGCCTAGAACAGGTTAACTCGGTGGCACTCGATGTATGCACAAGGCTTATTCCTCTAAGAAAAAGTAGGAGTTGATGTAAAATAGAAAGAGACAGGCGCTCCCTTTACAGGCGACGGAAAATAATAACAGAGTGGCTAAAAGAGGCCAATATATCTGCAATGCGTAGGGAGACACTGGTCAGAGAAATAGCAAGCATCGAACTTAAGCTAAAGGAATCTTATAGGAGTCAGAGATCGCGGGAAGAACTTAAAGCCATAAATGATATCGAAAGAAACCCAAAGTATTTCTTCTTCTATGCCAAATCAAAGTCGAGAACAACGGTCCAGTATTGGGCCCATACTTAAACAAGATGGGTCCTACACAGATGACAGCAAGGAAATGAGTGAGCTACTCAAGTCCGAATATGACTCAGTTTTTAGCAAGCCGCTAACCAGACTGAGAGTCGAAGATCAAAATGAATTTTTTATGAGAGCCACAGAATTTGGTTAACACAAGCCTGTCTGATGTTATCCTGACGCCAAATGACTTCGAACAGGCGATAAATGTTGTAGATGAATGGTTCACAAAACCGACACGTTGATAAATTAGACACATGTGCATCTCTTGTGTATCTTTATTAAGGAAACGTTTCGCCACACAGTGGCTTCATCAGTCCATACACAGGAGAAGCTTGAAGAATAGGAGGAGAATGAGGTAATCAGTCCCTCAACCTTGAGTCGATGTGGTCAGTCCATCAATCTTGAGTAGAATACGGCATATGAGCGGAGAAGGAGCTTATAAACCGTAGGTAGGAGAGGTGCAGCAGTCATAGGTGGTGTCACATTTGCTCAATGTGGAAGTAGGTCGTGCCCAAGGGTTAGGCAAGCGAAGAATTCCCAAGTATTAAGATCCCAAGAAGTTGCAGTGTCTGACAGGACTGTAGATGAATGGTTCACAGAACCGACACGTTGATAAATTAGACACATGTGTCGGTTATGTGAACCATTCATCTACAATCATGTCAGACACTGCAACTTCTTGGGATCTTAATACTTGGGAATTCTTCGCTTGCCTAACCCTTGGGCACGACCTAGTTCCACATTGAGCAAATGTGACACCACCTATGACTGCTGCACCTCTCCTACCTACGGTTTATAAGCTCCTTCTCCGCTCATATGCCGTATTCTACTCAAGATTGATGGACTGACCACATCGACTCAAGGTTGAGGGACTGATTACCTCATTCTCCTCCTATTCTTCAAGCTTCTCCTGTGTATGGACTGATGAAGCCACTGTGTGGCGAAACGTTTCCTTAATAAAGATACACAAGAGTTGCACATGTGTCTAATTTATCAACGTGTCGGTTCTGTGAACCATTCATCTACAATCCTGTCAGACACTGCAACTTCTTGGGATTGAACATTAAAATGGTATAAAATACCGACAGGTTGTTAGGTAAGACACATATGCAACAGTTAGGTATCTTTATTTCGAAACGTTTCGCCTACACAGTAGGCTTCTTCTTTGGAACAATGCTCTTCTCCAGACTGAGGGACTGACCACCTCAAAACTTTAAGGGTGATGGACTGATTACATCGTCTTCAAGTCTCTTCTGCTTCTATCAACTTTTCTGTACTCGACCGAAGAAGCCTACTGTTTAGGCGAAACGTTTCGAAATAAAGATACCTAACTGTTGCATATGTGTCTTACCTAACAACCTGTCGGTATTTTATACCATTTTAATGTTCAATCTGTCAGACACTGCAACACAAGGGTATCTTGGTACAGACCTGAAATCAACTTCGACAACCTCTACTAGTGAGAACGGCTGGATTTGAGAGGGACCTGACCTCCCAACATCTACGTTCGACTAGTGACCTACGTCTCACCTCCTGACGCTATATAAGGCTCCATCCTGTCACTTCAACTCCATATTGTTTCAGACTTTGGAACAATGCTCTTCTCCAGACTGAGGGACTGACCACCTCAAAACTTTAAGGGTGATGGACTGATTACATCGTCTTCAAGTCTCTTCTGCTTCTATCAACTTTTCTGTACTCGAATGAAGAAGCCTACTGTGTAGGCGAAACGTTTCGAAATAAAGATACCTAACTGTTGCATATGTGTCTTACCTAGTAACTTCTTGGGATCTTAATGCTTGGGAATTCTTCGCTTGCCTAACCCTTGGGCATGACCTACTTCCACATTGAGCAAATGTGACACCACCAGACGCTGACCCTCCTACCTACGGTTTATAACTCCTTCTCCGTCTTTTGCTGTATTCTATCAAGACGATACGACCACACCGACCCATTGGGGGACTGTTTACCTCATTCCCTCCTATTCTTCAAGCTTCCCTGTGAAGGACGTAACCATGTGTGGGGAACTTTTCCTTAATAAAATACACAAATTGCACATGTGTCTTTTCATCAGGCGAAAAGACATCCCCATGCACTGCCCCGGGCCAGACTCAGGGAAACTCCGGTTCATTAAGAATTCAAGAAGCCCCTACCCACGACCTTTCCCTCCAGGGAGAGGGAGCATGGCATGGGGTCGCCCACAGTTCAAAAACAACAGACAAAGCCCCACTCAAAAGGGGCAGTAAAACACAAAAAACTACAGACCGATAGCACTAACACCCCATAAAAAAAATTTTTGAAAGGGTCCTAAAACAAGATCACCACCATCTAAAAACCCTCATTACCAACCCCAAAGGGGCAACAGGGTTTTTAGAACAGTCGCTCCTTTTGTCCAACTATTTGGGCACCAAAAAGGCCCCAGAGCACTAGAAGACAAAAAGAATGCAGAGTAAAATTTTAAAAGACTTTTCAAAAGCCTTCGACAAGTGTACCATGGCGAAACGCACAAAAAGCGCGCTAAAGCAGTACAGAGCTCCGCTCCAAATTCTTTATTTTCCTTCGATTTCTTTCATTTTTTTTTTACGTAAAGAACAAAATTCTAGTAATGTGACCAAGTTTCAGTAAGACAGCCCAAAAAAAAAACTGAAAAAAAATTTTTTGCTAATAATAAACATATGAAAAATATTTTCGTAATGGGGCTGGGGAACGTTTTTGGGTTATCTACGCATAAAACAGCCAAACATATATCTGAGATATCCCAACTGAATTATCCTTTCTTTTATTCTTAAAAAAAAAAAAAGTTTGTATGGTTTTTGACATTCAGCCCAAAATCTACTTTTTTCCCCCACAAAAATCAAAAACAAATTTGATAACCATTACCACTTGTAAAACAATCTTTCCTTTAGTTTTCCGGAATTTCATTTCATTCCCCCTATTTTTAACGAAAATACAGACATATATAGTGAATAACTTACTTTTCCCCTTTTTTATTTTTCAGAAAAACATTTTTCTCATCCAAAACTACATTACGGGCTATATCTATTACCCATATCCGTTTTTTTTTATTATAAGGCCCCCGGAGGTGAAGATTTTAGACACTTATTCGCATATGGGAAACTTTATTCAGGAAACGTATCGCCACACAGTGGCTTCATCAGTCCAATACAAAGAGGGAAGGGGTAAGGAGAGGAGGGGAAAGAGGTAAACAGTCCCTCAACTGGAGCGAGTTTCAGGTCCATCATCTTGTAGAAAGTACACATAGGGCCGTAGACGTGGCATAATACGTATGAGGGGAGGGAACAGGCGGAGGCGGGGGCATAGTGGACCATCCACTATCGAAGTAGGTCTACGTCCAAAGGTTTAACAAGTGTTAAAAAAAATTTTTTTTTGTAACAAACCCCATGATGCCAGTGTCGACAGTTTTGATAATGGTTTAAAAAACCACAAGTTAAGATTGAGACCTTGCAGCAATGGGAATCTTTTTTCAGGGAAAAGTTTCGCCACACATGGGTTCATCAGTCCAATACGAAAAGGGAACATCCCTCAACCTGGAGTCATGTATTTACCATCAAACTTGTAGAATGTACGCATAGGCCGTAGACGTGGCTTATTACTGTATTAGGATTGGGTTGACTGATAAGCCACTGTGTGGCGAAACGTTTCCCAAAAAGATTCCCTATGCTGCCAAAAATGTCTCAATCTTTAACTTGTCGGTTTTTCAAAACCCTTCATCACGACCCTGGGGGTGATAGAAGGAAATGGAAACTCATCCTGACATGGAAATATTAATTTTCCCCAGGGGAAAGCTCAGGAAAACCCCTGTAT
>NW_026466540.1:0-11238 GCF_026875155.1 Cherax quadricarinatus
GGGGAGAACAGAAGGGCCAGGACGAAAAGCCAAACACAAAAAAGGGGGACTACTTAGGAAGGGGAAACTTCCCGAACGGGGTTCATGGGACAGAGAACTGGCGGGGAAACCCCCATTTAATGAAGATAATATTAGAAACAAAATGCAAGGGGCTGGGGGGGTTTGTACCCAAGGGTAACAGGAATAAGAAAAAACCAGGTTTAGCCCATGGTTTACCCAAAGGTGCAGGGGGGCAAAAACCAATTTGTGCAAATGAATGGAAGAAATATGAAGGCAAAGGACCCAGGAAAAAAGGAGAGCTCGTAAGCCGAAAACGAATATCACAGATAAAGGGACCCAAAGACAATAAAAAAACGACATACAGCGAAACCCAAAAATCTCCCCCAAACTGTTGACAGCCCCTCAGGGGAAAACAACAGTCAAGGACCAGAACAGGCTAAGGAAGGAAGGAGGAGAGAAAACAAGAAATTACCGTGAATATGTGAGAACTCAACAAAAATTCAAGAAGTTTCAAAGGGAGACAAAAGGGGGCTCCAAAAGAGGGAGAGGTGGGGCACCCACCATGTGCTGGACACAGTGCCCAAACCGAGGAAGAATGAAGGGGCTTCTGAGTGAGCAAGATACCTCAAAGGAAAGGGGGCCAGATAACATCTCCCCATGGGTATTGAGAGGGGGAGAAAGGGCGCTTTTTGGTACCCCTAACAAAAATATTCCCAATACCATCGAAACAGGGAATTGCCTGAAGCATGGAAGACAAAAATTTTAGTCCCAATTTTAAAAAAAAGGAGACAGACAGAAGCTTAAACTGCAGACAAGTGCAGACATGAAAATAGAAAGCAAAATCAGGGGAGAAATTATCTCTCATCAACACGGCCAACAGGGTTTCAGGAGGGGAAATCCTGTGTCACAAACCTGAGTTCTATGACATGGTGCAGCAGAAGACAAGAAAGAGGGGGGGTGGATTGCATTTTTCTTGGACTCAAAAGGCGTTTACACAGTTCCCACAAAAGAGATTGGTGCAAAAACTGGGGGACCAAAGCAGGGATAACGGGAAAGGGCACTACAAGGGTTCAGGGAATACTTGTCAGAAACAGCAGGAGTCATGGTACGGGGGCGGGTGTCAGAGTGGCCTCCTGTGACCAAGGGGGTCCCCAGGGGTCACCCTAGGACCATGCGTTTCTGGTTTTTGTGAACGACATGAGGGAAGGAATAGACTCTGAGGTTCCCTTTTTGCAATGACAGAAGTTGATAAAAATTCACTCGATCGAAACCAGGCAGAACTAAAAGGGGATCTGGACAGGCTGCAGACCGGTCCAGCAATTGGCTCCTGGTTCAATCCCCACAAGTCAAAGTCAGAAGAGGGGGAAGGGCAAAGAAGACCGCGACAGAGTACAGTCGGGGGGGCCCAGAGACTAAAAAAAACCCTCCCCAAAGGGAAAAAGATCTGGGGTAGTAAAACCAGCACATCTCCTAAAAGCCACATCAACCAAATAACGCGCAGCTATGGGCGCCTAGCAAACCCAGAACAGCATTCCGAATCTTAAAAAGGGAATCATTCAGGACCCTGAAACACCGGTTATTTTGGGCCCCATTTGGAAAGTGCACCAGTTTGGAATCCACACCTACCAACACGTAAAAAAACAAGAAAGTGCAAAGGTTTGCAACAAACTAGTCCCAGAGTAAGGGTATCCTACGGGGAGAGTAAGGGAAACCAACCTGACGACACTGGGGGACGGGAGAGAAGGGGGACATGATAACGCATACAAAATACTGGGGGAAATTTGACAAGGGGACAAAGACAGGAGTTCCGAGATTGGACACAGTAACAAGGGGACACAGTTGGAAGCGAAACACAGATGAACACAGGGTTTTTGGGAAGTATTTCTTCAGCCACAGAGTAGTCAGTAAGTAAATATTTTTGGGAAGAAATGTAGGGGAGGCGGATCCATAATATTTTTAAGAGGTATATAAAGCCAGGGATCAGGGAGAGTGACCCAGTAGCGACCTGAAGAGGCGGGGGCCAGGAGTTTGGACTAAAACCCCTCAACCCAATAGGTGAGTACAACAGTGATACCACACACACACACACACACACACACACACACACACACACACACCACACACACACCACACACACACATGCCCAAAAACACAAAACATGCACACACACACAAAAGGAGGCAGGATCCATACTAGCTTAAGCATGGTAGGGATAAAGCCACGGCTCGGGGAGAGTGACCTATAGCGATCAGTGAAGAGGGGGGGGCCAGGACTCGGCTCGCCCCCCCGCAACCTCAACTAGTAGTACAACTAGGGGAGTACACACACACAAACAACCCCAACACACACACACACACACACAAACACACACACACACACATACACACACACAAACAACACACTGACACACACACACCACACACAAAACAAAACAGAACGGGTTTTTCTCGAATTCAATCCAGCCAAATGAAAAGTCATGAAGAGGGGAGGGGCAAAGAAACTGCAACAAGTATAGGCTGGGTGACAAAGACTAAAGACCTCACCAGGGAGAAAGACCTTGGGTGCCCATAACACCGAGCACATACCGGGGGCACACATCAACCAAATAACCGCTGCAGCATACAGGCGCCTGGCAAACAAGAATGCGTCCGATCCTTTAATAAGGAATCGTTCAAGACACTGAACTGTGATTTTAGGCCCATACGGAGTATGCAGCACCCTGGAACCCAACCTGGTCAACCGTCAAGAAGTTAAGAAATAAAAAGGGTTTGCAAAAAGGGGCTAGCCCAGAGCTCAAGGAATGTCGTACGAAAAGGGTTAAAAGGGAAATCGGACTGACGACACGGGGGACAAAAGGGGGTCGGGGGAGACTGATAACGACATACAAGAACTGCGGGGAATAACAATGGCAGAGATAGGTTTCCCAAAGAGGGGACACGGGGACAAGGGGCACAACTGGAAGCTGAAGACCAGACGAGTCACAAGGAAACGAGGAAGTATTTCTTCAGCATAAGTCGCAACAAGTGGAGTACCTAGCAATGAATAGTGGAGCAAAACCATACTATTTTTTAAGAGAGTATGACAAAGCTCGGGAAAGCAAGAGAGAGGGAAACCAAGTAGCGATCATGAAAGGCGGAGCCAGAGCTGTTTTCCCCGACCCCTGCAACTAAAATTAGGAGTACAATGGGTAGTACACCAAAAAAAGCGACCGGGGAAAGGGGGGCCAGAATATGATCGACCCTAAACCACAAATAGGTGATACCCCCACCACTTCTGATCAAATTTAGTCACTTTGGTATTATTTTTTTTATCCTACTTAAATAAACTGATTGACTTTTATGAACTAACAATCCTGTACCCAAAAAACCACTGTGAACAATTTACTTGTTTATATCCAAGTTTATACATAACTTCCCTTCAACTGCCTTGTGAAAAAAAAATATGTCATTCCAGTGACAGCTATTAAAAAAAAGAAAACAATATTATAGCTTTCCAAAACATTTTTCCTTTTTTTTGGACAAATCGACACCATGCTAACCCTTCTAGGGCAGGGAGGTCCTGACACCTCCCCGGGGCCCTTCTAGGGCAGGGTAGGTGCCGACCCGAGCTTGCAGCTCACAACACTCTCATTCCCATTGCCCCATTATGGGGGGGATGGCAGACCAGAGGGGCCTACTGTGGCTGGGCCGGGGGACATTGGGAGGCACAAGTCCCCGTATTTTGTGCCCCCCTCCCATGGCAGATTTAGGCTCAGACACCCCAAAGGGGAAAAGGGCCCGGGGCCCCACCACTTGGAAAGGCCCCGGGCCGGGAAAAATCCGGCAATCTTTAAAAATAAAAATAATTATTTTGGAAATATTTAAGACAAATTGTACACTGACAGTCCTTTATAAATGATTGAAAGTGACATTGTTGAAAATAGGGCAACTGACAAGGAATTGCGTTTTAAAAACTTTATTCATTTTTTTCCAGTTTTTAAACAGATTTTTTATGAATCATATATTTTGAAACTGTGAATAATTAGTTCAGGTATTTACTGGTTTCCACCGAGCCTTGCGGGCAATATATATTTTTTTATACTGTGGCCCCTACAGTGACCATTAGTTATCTCTGATATTATCATTACCAAGCCAACTAGAACCATAGTTTTCTCTGATGTAATCATTACCAACCCCAACTAGAACCATTATTTTTTCTCTGTGAAAACTTACCAAGCCAACTAGTACCATTAGTTTTCTCTGATGTTGTCCTTACCAGGCCAACTAGTACCATTAGTTTTCTCTGATGTAATCATTACCAAGCCAACTAGAACCAAATTTTTCTCTGATTAACATTACCAACCCAAACTAGAACCTTTAGTTTTCTCTGATGAAATCATTACCAACCAACTATACCTTATTTTTCTCTGATGTTGCCCTTACCAGGCCAACAGTACCATTTTTTCCTGATTAATCATTACCAACCCAAACCCTAGTACCATTATTTTCTCTGATGAATCATTACCAAGCCAACTATTTCCTTTATTTTTTCCTGATTTTATCCTTCCAGGCAAACTATACCATTAGTTTTCTCTGATGTTATCATCATAAAGCCAACTAGTACCATTAGTTTTCTCTAATGTTATCATTACCAACCCAACTAGTACCATAAGTTCTCTCTGATGTTATCATTACCAACCCAACTCGTACCATTAGCTTTCTCTGATGTTATCATAACCAAGCCAACTAACCATTATTTTTCCCTCTAATATATTTTTACCAACGCAACTAGTACCTAAGTTTTCTCTGATGTTACATTACCAAGCCAACTAGTACCTTATTTTTTTCTCTATGTTACATTACAAAGCCAATTAGTACCATTAGTTTTCTCTGATGTTATCATTACCAAGCCAACTAGTACCATTAGTTTTCTCTGATGTTATCATTACCAAGCCAACTAGTACCATTATTTTTCTCTGATGTTATCATTACCAAGCCAACTAGTACCTAGATGGGAATTTCCCAAATTCCTTCTGTTTTGCCCCAAACTGAGCCCAGGAAGTCACCGAGATTTAAATCCTTAAAAAAACTCAGGGAATCTGCCCTCATGTCCCACCATTATTGTACAAGCGAGCGCCCAGTCCTTTCGCATGCTATTTTATACTTTTAAAACAAGTCACTAAAACTACCCCAACCCGAAACTACTCAAGAGGCAAGGGTTACACCAATACAAAAGGGGTGACCCTACGACTTAAACAACTATACCCAATATAAAAATTTCCCTTTGCATCCAGAACTTTGAAAAAACCTCTGAACGGGAACTATTTTCGTTTTAAGGGCAAAAAAACAACTCAACCCCTGCCAATTTGGTTTTCGGGAAAATAAAAGCACTAAGAGCAATCAAAAAATGTAGATCTCTTTACACAGCATTGGAAAATAAGGAAACATCCCTAGGAATTTTTATTGACCTAAGAAAAGCTTTTTGATACAGTAGCCCACCGCATACACTCCACAAATTGCCCATTACGGTATAAGGGGCCATGCACTTCAATTTCAAATTTTTCCCTTTTTCTAATAGGTATCAGTTTTCACCATTAAAGACACAGCATAAACAACACGGCCACTTGATACGGGGAGTTCCGCAGGGAATGTCCTTGGTCCCCTCTCTTCCTCATATACATCAATGATTTTCCCAAAACGATCCCAACACCAAAACCCCCTTCTTTTTGCTGACGACAAACTTATGCATCCTCCCCCCTAATCTTGCAACCCTCAGCACCATTGTTAACAGCGATCAAAATTCGCGGGATTAAGCCAATAAAATTACGCTTAACACTGACAAAAACCTACTGTTTTATGTTTGGTAGCAGAGCAGGAGATGAGCAAATTAACAACACTTTAATTGCCAGACATAATAAAGGCAAATTCCTAGGCCTATACCCTTTACACAACCCGAAATTTTAAACCCCAAATATCCAAACCATAAAAAAAATTTTTCCAAAACGGTTGGGACCTTGTACAAAAACTAAAGAAAAACCAGCCAAAAATGCCTCTCACACTATACAACTCATTTTTTTACCTACCTCACATATGCTTTTGTGCTTGAGGATCAACTGCAGCAACACACCTAAAGCTAAAATAACCCAACAAAAAGCCCCAGTAAGAATAATCACTAAATCACATCCCGCAAACCCCTCCCCACCTTTATAGATCTAAACTTTACTCCCCGTTCAGACATCCACACTTACTACGTGCAATCTACATCTACAGGACGTTAAATTCCAATATTAACCTTGACCTGAAACGCTTTCTTCTAGTTGGACTGAAACCCCCAGGGATAACACCAACACAAACACCTCTATTACATTCCCCCTTCCGACAAACCCTTTACAAAAATTTTGATGTATGTCAAAGGCCCTAAAATCTGGGAAAACCCTACCTAAAAACTAAACTGCAGACCATTCTCACCTTTAAAAATACCATTAGAAAATATCTTATCTCCCTGATACACCCTTCAACAACACACGAATAAACCCCCTGGGGGTTCACACTTACATCACCCATTTGACCATAAACAGAAATATTATTCTAATCTTAAAATAAGAAACCAACTATCATAAGTTTGGCCCCTGATACCCAATACTGAAACATGTACTGTGCCAAAACAAAAGCATTCACATTTTCTGAACTCACAAACTAGTATTTTTCACAAGCCATAAACGAACTTTCCTCATAATTTGTAATATTTTAAAATTAAAAAATTAAAAAAAGTCGCCCGAATGCCTAGCCATGCTAGGTGTTTCGTGGGACACTCTGTAATTATTTTTTACTACATTAAAACCACGCAATAACCAAATTCTGTAAACCAGCATTTTTTTCCTTTTAGAGAAAAATTTTTAATATGAATTTTTAATTAGTTTTTTTGTGTTTTATTTCCAAGCCAACAGTACCATTAGTTTTCTTGATGTTTTCAAACCAAGCCGACCAGTACCATTATTTTTCTTGATGTTTTTCATTAACAAACCCAATAAACCATTAGTTTTCTCTGAAGTTATCATTAACAAACCAAATATACCATTTTGGAGTTGCTAAAATTTAGGCCCTTTAATTTTGGTCTGTGTAGTTTTAAGGGGTTTAATTTAAAATTCTTAAAACCGTTTTTACGCAGAGAAACTTTGGTTTTAATTTTGATTGTGAATATCTCAGTTTTTTTTTTAAGAAATTTGAAACATTAAAATATTGCTTTTTATAAGATAATTTCTGAGTGCACTATACTTGTTTTCAACACTTTCTGATGATAAAATGATGATAACAGATGTAACATGATGATAACATGATGATAACTGAGATAACAGAATAAAATGAGGGGCAACTTCTGAGTAACTTCAAAACACTTACATGATGATAACAGAGAAACATGAGATAACATGAGTAACAATGAAAATGATGGGCAACTTCTGATAACTTTTAAACTTACTGAGATAACAAGATGAAACTGTATAACAGAATAACATGAGTGCAACTTCTGAGTAACTTTAACATTTCATGATATAACATGATGATAAAATGAATAACAGATGATAAAAGATGATAACATGATGGTGCAACTTCTGAGTAACTTCAACACTTTCAAGATAACAATGATAACATGATGATAACATGAGAAACAGATGGGCAACTTTTGAGTAACTTCAACACTTACATGATGAAACAGATGAAACATATGATAACAGATATAACATGATGATAACATATGATAACATGTGATAACATAGATAACATGAGGTGCAAATTCTGAGAACTTTAACCTTACTAAGAAAAAATATGATAACATGATGATAACAACGTAACATGAGATAACATATGATAACAGGGTGGTGCAACTTCTGAGTAACTTCAACCCTTGTAGAAAGAAACATATGAAAAATTTTTAAAAAATGAAAACATGATGATAAAATGATGAAACATGATGAAAACATAATAATTTAAAATATGATAACATGATGATAAAATGATGATAACATGATGGGACAACTCGATAACTTTAACACTTACATGATATAACATGATGAAACAGAGAAACATATGGTGCAACTTTTGATAACTTCAACACAACAAAGAAAATTATGATAAATATATAACAGATGATAACAGATGAAACAGAGATAACATGATATAAAATGATGGGGGCCCTTCCCGAGTAAATCAACACTTACATGATGATAACAGATGATAACTGATGATAAAAATGATGGTGCAACTTTTAAGTAACTTCAACACTTGCATGATGAAACAGATGAAACATGATGAAACATGATGTAACATGATGATAACATGATATAACATGATGGTGCAACTTCGGGAACTTCAACACTTCATGATGATAACCATGAATATAACATGATGATAACATGAGAAACATATGGTGCAACTTCTGAGTAAATCAACACTTACATGAGAAACATGATTAACACGATGATAACTGATGATAAAATTATGAAACATGATATAACACGATGATAACATGATGATAACATGATGAAGCATGATAAACATGATGAAACATATGATAACATAAAATAACAGATATAACAGATTTAAATTTAAATTCAAATTCAAATTCAAAGTTTTTCCTATAAGGATTACAATGCTGATTTACAGAAAATTTTGGGTTTTTGTTGGTTTACATGTAGTAAAATATGATTACAGATGACCACAAAAAACCTAAAACAGGCTAGGGATTTCGGGAGACTTAATTTTATTTTTAAAAGTAAAATATTACAAATTATTAGGGAAGTTTTTATTATGGCTAAGTGACTAAATACTATTTTTTGAGTTTAGCAATGTGAATGCTTTTGTTTTGGCACAGTACATAGTTTCAGTATTGGAGTATCACAGGATTCATTATTTTAAGATTGAGGTTAATATTTCTGTTTATGGTCAAATGAGTCAGTGAGTGTAACTGTGAATCACCAGGTGGTATTCGTGTAGTTAGTTGACAGAGTGTATCAGGGAGATAAGATGTTTTCTAATGGTAGTTTTGAAGGTGATGAATGTGTCTGCAGTTCTAGAGTTCTCAGGTAGGGTATTCCAGATTTTAGGGCCTTTGACATACATTGAATTTTTGTAAAGGTTTAGTCGGACACGGGGAATGTCGTAGAGATGTTTGTGTCTGGTGTTATGCCTGTGGGTTCTGTCACAACTATCAAGAAAGCGTTTTAGGTCAAGGTTGATATTAGAGTTTAAGGCCCTGTAGATGTAGATTGCACAGTAGTAAGTGTGGATGTACTGAACTGGGAGTAAGTTTAGGTCTAAGAAGAGTGCAGGGGTGTGTTGCCAGGGATGGGATTTAGTGATTATTGTTACTGCAGCTTTTTGTTGGGTTATTATTGGCTTTAGGTGTGTTGCTGCAGTTGATCTTCAAGCACAAATAGCATAGGTGAGGTATGGATAAATAAGTGAGTGGTATAGTGTGAGAAGGGCATTTTGTGGCACGTAGTATCGTATCTTGGAGAGGATCCCAACCGTTTTGGATACTTTTTTGGTTATATGCTGGATGTGGGTGCTGAAATTCAGGTTGTTGTCAAGGTATAAGCCTAGGAATTTGCCCCCATTATTTCTGGTAATTAGAGTGTTGTCAATCTTAATGTTAATTTGTGCATCTCCTGCTCTGCTTCCAAACATAATATAGTAGGTTTTGTCAGTGTTAAGCGTAAGTTTATTGGCTGTCATCCAAGTCGATATTTTAATCAGCTCCTCATTCACAATGGTGTTGAGGGTGGCAAGATTAGGGTGAGAGATGACATAAGTCGTGTCATCAGCAAAGAGAATGGGTTTCAGGTGTTGGGATACGTTTGGAAGGTCATTGATGTATATGAGGAAAAGCAGGGGACCAAGGACACTTCCCTGCGGAACTCCAGTATCAAGTGGACGTGTTGTTGATGCAGTGTCTTTAATGGTGACGTACTGATACCTATTAGTAATGTAAGATTTGAAATAAGCAAGCACATAGCCTCTTATTCCGTAATGATCAAGTTTGTGGAGTAGGATGTCGTGGTCTACTGTGTCAAAGCTTTTCTTAGGTCAATAAAAATTCCTAGTGGATATTCCTTATTTTTCAATGCTGTGTAAAGCAGATCTAGCATTTTTATGATTGCATCATTAGTGCTTTTATTTTTCCTGAATCCAAATTGGCAGGGGTTGAGTATGTTTTGAGCCGTTATAAATGAATACAGTCTCCTGTGCAAGAGTTTCTCAAAGATTTTGGATAGCAATGGTAAGTTAGATATTGGCCTATAGTTGTTTAAGTCTGTTGGGTCACCACCTTTATGTATTGGTGTAACCCTTGCCATCTTGAGTAGTTTCGGGAAGGTGCTAGTCTCTAGTGACTTGTTAAAAAGTAATGAAATAGCATGCGAAAGGACATGGTCCGCTCGCTTGTACAGTAGTGGTGGGACATGAGACAGATTCCCCGAGTTATTTTTAAGTGACTTTATAATCTCAGTGACTTCCGTGGGCTCAGTTGGTGCAAGATAGAAGGAATTAGGGAAATTCCCATCTAGGTAGTCCCCAGCATGGGCATTGGTATGTGGGATTTTACTGGCGAGATTAGATCCTATGGTTGAGAAGAAGTCGTTTATCTTGTTAGCTGTGTCAGTGGGATGCAGTGGTGTTTCATTAGGTTTAGTTAGGACAATATTCTTGGTTTTTCTCAGTTTGTGGGTCCCTAGAATCTGAGAGAGTGTTTTCTAGGTCTTTTTTTATATCTCCTCTAGTGTCTGTGAATCTGCTGGAGTAGTATAGTTGTTTGGCTTTCTTTATTACTTTGGTGAGAGCTGATGAATAGTGTTTAAGAATATCTTTGTGTATTAAGCCCTGTCTATATTGCTTTTCATATTTAATTCAAATTCAAAGTTTATTCTCTATAAGGATTACAATGCTGAGTTTACAGAAATTTGGTTATTGTTTGGTTTACATGTAGTAAAATTGTGATTACAGAGTGTACCACTAGAACGCTTAGCATGGCTAGGCATTTCGGGCATACTTAGTTTTATTCTTAATTGTAAAATATTACAAATTATGAGGTAAGTTGGTCTTATGGCTAAGTGACTAAATACTAGTTTATGAGTTTAGCAATGTGAATGCTTTTGTTTTGGCACAGTATATAGTTTCAGTATTGGAGTATCACAGGATTCATTATTTTAAGACTGAGATTAATATTTCTGTTTATGGTCAAATGAGTGCGAGTGTAGTGTGAACC
>NW_026466541.1:0-37549 GCF_026875155.1 Cherax quadricarinatus
TTATGGGGGCACACTGGAGTCAAAATTAAATGAGCTCCTAAATAAAAGAAAGACTGCCTGCGGTTGTACACTGGAGAAAAAAATGAATTAAATCTAGGGACCCTTCTTAGGTTAAAACGACAACACATCATTTTTGGCTTGATGTGCTAGCAGAATCACATCTTAACATGACCCGACTATCCCAGAGAAAATTTCCTGTCTGCCAGTGGATTTCTCACAAAGCTCTATAGGTAGTAAATGAATGGTTCAAAGAACCGACATGTTATTAAATTAGACACATGTGCAACTCTTGTTTATCTTTATTGAGGAAACGTTTCGCCACACACTGGCTTCATTCAGTCCATACAAAGGATAAACTTGAAGAACAGGAGGAGAATGAGGTAATCAGTCCCTCAGCCTTGTAGGTAGTATTGCCATAAAATATAGGTAAAGGAAAAGGGATGTTTTTACAGATGAAGATTTACTAATTCTTTGAAAAATTTAAGGAGGCAATTAAAGACACCCAAGAGACCACAATCTATGTGAATCAAATGGATTAAATTGTTTTAAACCGAAGCTGACCAGAAAGGATCTTAACAGGTACAGTTCCTTCAGAAAGAAATTCAAAGAAAATGTAAGGTGACTTGAAGCTACAGGATTGCTACCAAGGACACATGTGCATTCAGAAAGACCACAAACCTAAACCACAGTCTTGATTTGTAACATAAGAACTATGCTCTAGAGTCTAACTATTGCTTCGCAAAGGGGTGGCCCGCAGACAACAGCTGGCTCTGAACCACCACCATTCGCTGGTTCGCAGCATCAGTAGTCCACAGACAGCTGGAATAAATAAAAAGATAAACTTACCTTTAACATTAGAACAGTGATAAATTTTAGGTGTTTGGAAATGGTTGAATATATAATTAGTAATTATTTTTTTATTAACACATCGGCCGTGTCTCACCAAGGCAGGGTGGCCCGAAAAAGAAACTTTCATCATTCACTCCATCACTGTCTTGCCAGAGGGATGCTTTACACTACAGTTATAAAACTGCAACATTAACACCCCTCCTTCAGAGTGCAGACACTGTACTTCCCATCTCCAGGACTCAAGTCCAGCCTGCCGGTTTCCCTGAATCCCTTCATAAATGCTACCTTGCTCACACTCCAGTAGCACGTCAAGTCTTAAAAATCCTTATTCACACATGCTTGCTGGAAGTCCAAGCCCATCGCGTACAAAACCCCCTTTACCCTCTCCCTCCAACCTTTCCTATGCCCTACCCCGCCTTCCCTCAACTACAGTAATTATATTTACTATTTTTCTTAAATGACTTTTATCCTCGTAGTTTTTCCCATTTCCTAGTACTGGGTTGGTAATTTTTCACCGGTTAGCACATAGGATAGGAATGGCCACTCTCCCACATCATAAAATTTGAGAAGAACTACTCTAGATTAATTTAAACTTTGAGACGTTCTTAGTAGTGACAGAAATTTGCTTAACTAAGACGGACTTCACTGAAGCGACTTACGTAGTGCATGGTAGGCACGAATCACGCATCAGCAAATGTAGTTATCGGACATGGTAAGGTGTTAAAAGAGGTATCAAATAGTTTACCACAAATAATGACATCAGATGATCAGCTAGTGAATTGAAGTTTTCGAACAAAGCTTCGCAAACAGAACTACACATGACAACATTCCCAAATGAAGATTGCTAGCCAAAAGTATGCCCCTCATACCTGGATAATTGACTTTCTCACAAACAAAAAGAAAAGTGATAATGAATGTAGTGGTTCTGGGTGACTAGAAGTAAAGAGTAGAGATCCTCCGGGATACATTCTGTTCCATTTTTCTTCGGAATGTACACAATTTGTTACGGAATTTAGTTAAAATTTTAGATAAGGAAATTTGATGAGTATAAAATTTTGGAGAAAAATGCAGCATCTAAAGCTGTTCTTTTGAGTATTCAGAATGATCTGTATTGATAAATGTTCCGCTCGGACACAACTTGGAAGATGAGTTTCATCGTTCTCAGATGAATAGTAATGCATTTCTTAATGCAAGAGAAAAGCTAACATATTCACTCTTCATAATGTATTTATTAGGTCGCGTTTAGAATATGGTTATCCAGATTAAAGCTAAAACGAACAAATGCTGGGAAGATTACCAAGCTTCTATGATCAAATGAAACACGTGAAGAAACACTCAGAATAACCTGTTTCTCTTATGAAACTGACACAAGTAGATCTCACAGAAACCATAAAGATTTTAAATGCTTTTCTAATCTAAAAGTGAAGCTCGAAAAATTGAAATGAATCTTTAGACCAAAAAAAAAAAAACGCAGTACTTTCGTATACAATTTTTGTTTTGTTTTTACAAACATAATTATGGTTGAAAACAATCTACCGGGGAAGCTGTAAGCCAGAACGTAATACAGTAATTTAGCAACCACCTGATCAAGCCCTTTCCACGTATAGGATTCATTTAGATAATATTCTGGAGCTACAGAAATCAATGGACTATTGTATTTGCCCAGCAGCTGCATATGGACGATCAGTAGACAACAATCCAGGTTAGTTAAAACGGTAGCAACACACGGTAGCAACACACGGTAGCAACACACGGTAGCAACACACGGTAGCAACACACGGTAGCAACACACGGTAGCAACACACGGTAGCAACACACGGTAGCAACACATGATTAGTATAGGCGTAATGTTGCTGCGCAGTGAACTAACGAAAAATTATGGTAAAACTGCACTAAATAGAAGAAGTTTTAGCCTATGTTTTCCACCTAATTATTATTATTATTATTATTATTATTATTATTATTATTATTATTATTTTAATGATTAATATTACGTCATTATTAAATTACTATTGTTTATTATTTCCATTTTTTCTTCCACATTAAATATCAACACCAGCGATTTCCGAGAATATTCCTGACAAAATTTCCACATTTCACCGGGAGGTAAATGAATAAAATTAGTTACGCGGGAAAGGGGTTGAACAGGATTTTGCGAGGCACTAAAATGTCATTTTAATTTGACTGACCTTTGCAATTTTTGGAAAAAAAACAAAAGGTATTTAAATGATTACTAGTACCCCAACGTGAAGGGAGGGGAGTTTGTTTTGCCACTGAAAAAATTATAATGTGGGGGGGTTTTGGAAAAGTGGGTAGGAGGAAAAAAGAGAGAGAGAGAGAGAGGTATTCGTTTCATTCTTTTTTGCGCTGGGCTCCATATCAAACATGCTCTAACAAAACAAATATTTCACCAATTTTGTAAACGATCGATGAATGTATAGGCATAGCTGCCATCACACAACCCTTTTTTTCATTCTGTACAAGGAAAGCGTGGAGGGAAGACCAGGAAGTGATTTCTATTTAATTTACTAAAAAAGAATGTTTGCTTTTTTGCCAAGGGGCCCCTTTTAGATATATTCGAGTATAGCATTTTTGACGCCCCACTGCTATAGTAATTGCCATTTCAAACAACAAAAGGGAGGGGCTGTCATACAGATGATATACCTTTCCAAAGGGTTGGGGATCAAATACTTGCTTACCCTGGTCCAGTCTACTACTCCGTTATGATGCAAAGAGCCACAATAACAGGAGGGGTGGGTTGAGTCAAAGGAATATACCGGTAAAAAAAACAAAAAACCTTCGTGTTTTCCTTTTCCCTTTTTTTTCAGGTTGCTCTTAATTCAGACCTGGTTTTCGGCCATCAACACCCTTTTAATTGGACCAGTTTAAAATAAACTTTATAAATATTTAGCAGTATGAGAGGGGTTAAAAAGACTGATAGCTAATCAGAAAAATGTTGTTAATCCATTTTGTTTACCCGCAAGAAGTGAGTGGGGGGTATGGGGTAATATCCCCGCACTTCCCCACCCCATTACTACCTATCCTCCAGGAAGAGAGCAGCAACTCTAAATGAATTCCCTTTTTTTGTCAAAATTAATTCAGAAAAAATTATTACCAAAATTAAAATTACTAATGAAACTTTCTCTTCAAGCCTTGGGAACATCACATCCCGGGGCCAAAATGCTCTTTAAAAAAAACTTTCGTTCATAAAATAAATCTCAACTAGATATAGGTCACTAAAACCAGTAGACACATTTCAATCTCCCTGTTTATACAGGAACATGAGAATAAGCAATACCAACAGGGCCACATCCTTTTGGTACGTCCCTCAAATCCCACTTTCTCACTCATATTTCACATCGAAACTACTCAAAGGGTTTTAAACTTTTATGCCCCTACTAGCCCACGATCAGCAGATCCCCTTCAAATCCATCTCTGCTATGCTAAAACCATATCGTGTTGCTTTTAGTTCTCTGTATAAGCTGGTGTATATCAATGTGCCTTTGTCAGTAAATTCTGAAGCATGAGAATGTAGTTTTTCCTGCCTGCGACTGACAAAGTTAATTGAGTAACAACAGTGATGGCAGAACAAGTGATTTTGTAGTTATGTCCTGAAAATTAGAAAAGAGACAAGAGTCTGAATGTTGAAGGTATTAATGGAAGTTTCATTTCCAGTTGAAGAATCACACTGTATTAACTTCAACGTTTTCTTGAGCCTCTCATCTGAGAAGAAAATGAATATAGTTTTATGTTTTAACAATGTATCAACAAATTAAGAAGGCGAAGGTGAATATAATTATTTTGATGACTTATTGATTTAGTTTTTTGAACTTACTGTACTCATTCTTTGATGATAATGCTAAATTAAAGAATATTGCTACTTTTTATTGATCTGTAATATACACTCCTAAGTAAAATTAAAGTAAACTCGCAGACTCTGTTACAAAAAACATCAAAAAAAAACTAAAACACAACTTTCCAAAGAAGAAATTCTGGAGCCGACACTGGAAACAGACCACATGAAATAAGACCTCAAGGCTCTCACCTTTCGTCTCTAAGGAAACAGAGACTGCGATGAGGTGCTGAATACGATTAATACTGAGTGAGTTTGATACAATCAACACGAAGAACAATTTAAGGTGCTCGATGAGTATGTACCTCGAAATAATGGAATGATATTTCAGTATTCCATAACCCCAGCCTCCTCTACTTAAATTCATACAAAAGAATTTTGGAGTGTGGTCAAAAAATTGCAATGCAAAGAAATGTAAAAAGTTATATGTATGTGAATGCCCTTTATGTTGGTTTAGAAAGACACGTGACAAACATGACATATTTATTAGAAAACGTTTCTGTCCTGGGACCTTGATCAGGACCGAAACGTTTTTCTAAAAACATGTCATAGTGTTTGCTCACGTTTTTTTCTAAACCAGCTTGTCGGTATTTATTACTAAGGTAAAAAACCATGCCTTTCTGTACATACGTGCACGAGGTTGAATACCTGGTGGGGCCACTGTCTCTTCATATTTTTACAGTCTTCAGATCATGCTCATGGCATTGTTTTGAGAAAGTCACTGATGGTGAAACGACTGCTTAGTAAAGATACCTAGAATACAGTACTGAAAAAGAAGTTAAAGGGTATGGTATACCAACATAAAATGAATAACCGATTAAAGTGAAGAGTGTGCATGAACGAATCATGGAAGTATCCCCAGACATCATTGTACTCACAGAGACAAAGCTCATGGAGGGGAAAACAGGCACGACATTCCCCGGCAGGCTATCAGATCCAGATGAAAGAAAAAGGGGAAGGAGGGAGACAGGGGAAAAGGAGACGTAAAGAGTGCCAACTGAAGGTGTTCCAGGATTATCTTCATACTGGGGGTCCACATACACTCAGTCCAAAGACTCTGATAGGGCTGAACAGGAACTAATCATATAAAAACATAAAAAAGGAACACTGCAACAGTCCAACTGATTCATGGAAGCAGGTCCATGCCACCCCCGGCTTAGAACAATGACCACCAAGTTAATCACTTCCATTTAAAGGGAAGGAGCACGGCACCAGACCTGATAGCACAAGCTAGTCAGGTCCAACCCTCACACAACCCCACGCCCACCCACACCCACTCATGTATTACCCAACCTATTCTTAAAACTACACAAGGTCTTAGCTTCTATGACAGTACTCGGGAGTTTGTTCCCAACTCATCCACAACTCTATTCCCAAAACCCAGTGCTTTCCTATATCCTTCGTGAATCTGAACTTTTCCAACTTGAAACCATTGCTGCGAGTCCGTTTTGGGCTGATATTTTCACACTCTATTTACACCCCCTTTTAAATTATTCAGTTTCCCATTTATACACCTCAGTCATATCCCCCTAATTCTTTTGCCTTTCTAGAGAGTGCAGATTCAGGGCCCTCAGTCTGTTCTCATAGGAGATTTCTGATACACGGGATCAACTTTGTCATCCTCCTCTGAAACGTTTTCCAATGCATGTATATCCATTCTGTAATAGGGGTGACCAGAACTGTGCAGCATAATCTAAACGAGGCCTCCCAGGATATATAGAGTTGAAGAAGAACTAAGGACTTCTATTATTTATACTTCTTGCTATGAAGCCAAGGATTCTTTTAACTTTTTTTGCGAACACTTATGCACTGTTGTCTTGGTTTCATATTACTGCAACCAGAACTCCTAGATCCTTTTCGCAATCAGTAGTATTAGGATCTATACTATTCAGTTATAAGTGGCATGGTTATTGTCCTAACCAACATTTAGAACTTTACATTTGTCTATATTAAACTGCATCTGCCACTTGTCCGATCACTCCATCAGTCTATTCAAAACCCTCCTGGAGTGCACTAGTGTCCTCAAAAGAATGAATTGGAGGGCCCATTTTGATGTCATCAGCAAATTTTCTTATGTCGCTATTTATTCCCCCCATCTATATCGTTTATATAGATTGTGAACAACAACGGGCCCAACACGACCCCTGTGGAACACTGCTCCTTGACGTGCCCCCATTCTGATTTCTCCTCATTTATGCAAACTCTTTTCTGCCTATTTGTCATCCCATGCCTCTACCCCCGGAAAAAGATTTCCTCCTATTCTGTTTCCTTAAGACCCTGATGTGGAACCCCATGGAAGCCTTACTGAAGTCCATATACACAATATCATATTCATTACCATGGTCTACCTCATCAAAAACCTTAGTGAAAAAAAGTTAGTAAAAATTTGTAAGACAGGAACGCCCCTTAGTAAAGCCGTATTGAGATTCATTTATCAATTTATTTCCTACAAGATGGCTACGAATGCTCGGCAATTATTGATTCCATAAATTTTCCCATTATGGAGGTAAGGCTATTGGTCTATAGTTCCCAAAACTAAGGACCTGTCACCCGCCTTGAAAATAGGTATTACATTTGCCATTTCCACTTAGGCACTAGTCATTTTTAGTGATATGTTTTAAAAGATTAGCCAAATGTTTGTTAAGTTCCTCTTTACATTCCTTTAAACCCTTGCAAACATTCATCAGGGCCCGGGGATTTGTTAGGTTCTAATTTCTCTATTTATTTGGGACCATGTCACTATTACCGCAATCGTGCATAGTTTATTATCGTCCTGTTATACATAATTTTATTTCCGGAATTTTGCTAGTATCTTCCAGATTAAAAACTGAGAGGAAGTAAGAAATGATAATTTCACACACATCCTTAAACACTGTCAGTGATCTGACCTGAGCTACTCTTAAGTGGGCCTATCTTGTCTTTAATCTTACTTTTGTATACCGAAAGAACCCTTTTGGGTTAGTATTCGAATCCCTTTGCGACCTTGCCTCATAAACCCTTTTTGCTTTTCTTAAATTCCTTTTTTTTCTCTCTCTTTAATTGAATATATTATTTCTTAAAATGCCCATACCCTCTTTTGATACGCCTATATATGCCTCTCTTTTTACCAATGAGATGTTTTAATCTATTGTTCTCAATTTGGGGTCATTTTTGTTAGATCGAATTTCCTACTCGGAACAAAATTGTCTGGGCAACTAGAACTATGCTCTGAAAAACGTCATATTGGCAACCAACGCCTCCTACCTGACCCATAGTCAGGTCATCCCAATTTACCCCACCCAGGTAATTTTTCAGTCACATGAAATTGGCCAAACGGAAGTCTGGGACTGAGACTTGATCGCGGTTTACTGGGTAATTCCATAATATATTGAAACTAAGTAAATTGTGATCACTTTTCCAAGCTCATCATTAACCTCAAGATTATTAATTAGTGATTCTTTGTTGGCAAGAACCAAGTCAAGCAGATTTTTTTCCTTTAGTTGGTTCTGTCACAACCTGTTCTAAAAAGCAATCCTGAAACCGTACCATGAAAGTCACTAGACTCAAGATTTCCTGTCATATTGTTCCAATCAATTTGTCTAAAGTTAAAATCTTCCATTATTACAACATTTTCATATCTAGATGCCTTATGAATTTCGTCCCATAACAGCTTACTGCACTCTCTATCAAGGTTTGGGGGCGTAAAAATCACACCCAAAATCAATTTTCAAGACCCTCGAGAAACTGTAGCCGAATAGATTATGTGTCCAATGTTTCTAATCTTATGTCTAACACAACAATTTAAATTATCTCTGCCATACATCGCCACACCACCACCCTTCCTGTTGACCCTATCAGTGTGGAATAGTTTATAACCCTGTATGTTGCATTCAGAAGGCATTTCTCTATCCTTCAAGTTGAACCAGGTCTCTGTTGTAGCAAATAATATCTATATTACCTGCACTTGCAAGTAATCTTAGCTCATCTATCTTATTTCTTAGACTCCTACTATTTGTATAGTAAACCTTAAGGGAGCTAGTCACTCGTTGCCCTCTACTATCTCTCTCTGTTTGTTGATCATTTGCTTTGCCTTTACTAAGAACTTTATTTTGATTATGTCTTTTAAACATATCCCTGAGGTATCCTGGTAATATCTGCTGTTTCCAACAATAATGCTGCAGCCTGATTGCTTCCCACAAACACCCATACCTCTATTAACTATCTGTTTAACGTCCTAGACAAGTCATCAATTACCCTCTCAATCGAATTGGCTAATGCAACCACTCCAGCCCTAGAAAGATGAACCCCATCCCTTGCATACATATCATGTTTGCCATAGAATTTGTCCCAGTTATCAATGAATGGGATTGCAAGTTCCTTGCAGTACCTGTCTGGCCAGCAATTTATACCAATTGCCCTAGACACCCATTCATTGCCACTCCTCTTCCAGGCAAGATGCTACATATGATAGGGATCCCTCCCTTAGACCTGACTACTTCTATGGCTGACCTATACTTCTCCGGCAGCTCCTGTCTCCTGCTCTTCCCAATGTTTTTTCCACCTGCACTGAGACAGATAATGGGCTTGTTCCCATTACCTGACATAATATTATCCACCTGCTGACTACTTCACCAACACCAGCTCCTGGGAGGCACACCCTCTGTTTGAATTTTCTATCTCTGTTCCAAAAAGTATGGTCCATATATCTTGCCTGAGAGTCTCCCACTAACGAAATATTCTTACCATGATTAGCAGGGGAGTCACAGGTACCTTTAACCTCACTAACCACTGAAGTACACTCGTCCTGGAGAACAGATACTTGATTTCCTACCTTCACATCTTCTTTATTAACCCTCCTTATCTTCCTTCTTCCTGAGCTGTGAACCACTTGCCACTTAAAGCGGCTGCCACTCTCACTGGTGGTAGCCATTTCCTCCTTACCAGCACCAACTATCTCACACTCCCAAACCCATCTATTCAAAGCTTCAGCCTCCTATTTTCCTCCTGAAGAAGTAGGACCTTCTACTTCATTACTTTAACCTGATATTCTAAAACACTACAACAAGCCGCCATTGGTGCTCGGTAACACCCCACGCTAATACCCAGACAGCTCAGGACAGGTATGACCACACGTGACCACCGACCTCAGAGTGTGCAGTTCCAACGAAGTCTTCAGGACACACTCGCAAAAGAGACTGGTCGTTCTACAACGACGATGTGCAGGAGCAGAACCACCGCATCAACACTTTTAGGAAGCTACACAGGCGTAACCCAACAGCAGAGAACAGAAATCTCTGAGAGCCATTGTGGGCATCCCCGCAAGCTCCCCCTCGGATAAAAACGGGAAATGGTGGGTGGTCCTAAACATTTCGGGCATCACACCACCTTTTCTGAGAAATGGGTCAAGCTTAACATTGCAACTGGCAAAAGCAAGCCGAGGCCACCAGCACACCCGAACCCATCCCAGGAAGCTGAGAAACTGTTGGAGCTTTTCACCTCCATGGGACTGAGGGGTAAAAGTTCAATAGATAGGAGTAGCGATATAGTAACAATAGTTTCATTGCTGGCTATTTGTTAAGGAAGGGTAAGTCCAGCTCCTGCTATTCCCCCCCCCCTTTTTCCCCCTCCCCAAAAGTGATAGTTTGCTTGCCGGCTACTTGCTAAGGAAAGGTAAGTCTAGCTCCCGCTATCCCCTTCCCCCTCCCTTCCCCTCACCCCCCCCCCCCCGAAAGGTACGTGTGGGGGCTCCGGTCCAAACAGTAATCACTAGACTCACAGCCCCTAGCACTACTGTAGTACATGCCTGCCTTATATTCTAGTGGATTTTTTGGGTTGAAAGCTTAAACTTGGCCAATAAAAAACTTAGTCCTTTTTAGTCTTGCTCTAAGTTGACTGTTGTAAAAATCACCACGTTTTTTTTAGGTATTGTACTTTTTCATGGGAGTGATTTCTAAAAGCAGTGGGTAACCTGTCTATCTTTTCCAGCTTGGATGACAGAGAGGGTCATCTGCCAATCAACGAGTAGAATTGATAGAAGGGAGAAACTTTCGGAAATGCCCCCAAATTTTGATCCATTTCCCCTTTTTTGGTATGCAAGTACGGGATAAACCCCAAAAAAAATTGAAAGTGGAGAAAACCTGCTTTCCTGTCTCGAAAGGGAAATATTAAAAGCTAGAAAATCTGGAAAAACGACCCGGGGGGGTTTCATCAACACCTCGATCCCCCCATCCCAGCAACAGCTAAAATTTCAAAACACCAGTTTCACCAACACCAGCCACCCACGTTTTATATACTTTAAAGCTTTAAAAACAGTTATCATTTATTTTTTTCTTTTTTAAATTTTTTTTAAATGAAGGATTAATATTTCTTTTTTTTAAGTGTTTTAAAATTTTATATTTTCTAAATAATAAAGTGTTTACGTTTGTCATTTTTATTCTTTTTCTATCAAAAAATTTTCCTGAGGAGGAGCCATTTTGGAAAATACGTCGGAATTTTTACAGGGCTGAGTAAGCCTTCACAAGTGGGCGACCTTGCCGGGATCAATTTTAAACAAATCAAGATTCAACTCCATCTCAATCTACCATTGGAACTTAAAACCCCGGGCATCCCAAAACAGACGGTTACCACCAGCCAGATTTAAATTTTTTCTCTATGGAAAGGGACTACAGTACGGGTTTTTAAAAAGATTTGGTGATTGTTATAGCCCCAAAATTTTATTGTAAGTCAAGTAAAAGGCCGGGAATACATTTAAATTTCTACCATCTATTTTTGTGTAGCTTGAAACCTTTGGAGGATTAGACCTGGGGACCCGAGATTTTCCAGTGAAAATTTTGTTTCATTGATCTCTTTTTATATAAAGGGGAATTTTGGTTCATGGGGAAAACTCTTGATTTTTTGGGGGAAAAAATTTTGGAGGGTCAAGTGCCCCCTTTCCCTACTTACTTTTTGCTCACCCGGCATAAAAACCTTTTTCTTTTTAATTAATACATATTTTTTAATTGAAGAAGGGATCGACCCCCCCTTTTGGTTTATTTACATTTGAGCGGAGCGGGAAAATTAAAAACCCCCCTTTTTCCCTTTAAATTTCCTGTTTCTTTTCCCGGGATATTTTTAAAATTAAATTTTTGGGAAAGTATGGGGGAAACCATTTTTGGAAAATGCGGGAAGTAATTTAGAAATAACAAAAAAAAATTTAAAATTTCCTTCATTAGTGCTAAAATCCAGGAAAACTTAAAAAGAGAGAGAAAAGAGAAAGTTAAAAAGGGAAAAAAAAGAAGAAAAAAAGGGAGAGAGAGAGAATCGAAGGAGAAGAGAAAAAGGAAGAGAGAAAAATTGAAGAGAAATCCAAGAAAGAGGGTTGGGAAAGAAAAAGAGAAGAAAAAAAGGGGAGTGTGATAGATTTGATCGGAAGAAAGAGCTAAAAGAACGGGGGGAACAGGCTAAAGTACTGGGGAAACCCGGCTAAAAAAATGCGGGGAAAAAGGGCCCTAAAATAAGAAACTTGAGGAAAGAGCAAAGGATAGAGAAAGTTGGGGAAAAAAGCTAGAGAACTTAAATTTAAACCCGAGAGAAAAAAGGGAACGCGAGCTCGAAAAAGCTAACCTTAAAATTAAAAGAATAAAAATTAACTCTTACCCCAACAAAAATTTAAGGGGAAGGAGAAAATTAAACCCATCATGCAGCTATTTTGCACAAAACCCAACACCTAATTTACCCCCCTTCACAAAAGGGGGAAGACATAATTTCCATACATTAACGGGTTTGAAAATCCCCCGGTAACCCTCTGTCAAGGCCTGCTGAAAACCGGGGGGGTTACCGGGGTTAGGAAGTTATTTTCGGGTCCCCGCTTTGAAAAACTTTTGGCAATTTTGGGTCGCGGGATATTATATGAAATTATAACCTACGAAAAAGGCAACCTTAAAGCTTCAAAAAACCACTAATTTTTTACGGGAAAGTTTCGGGTTAGGGCCCCCTTACAGCCTGGCCAGAACTTTCAGCATTTAAACGGGGTAACACTCTTTCGTTTTTTTTTCGATTTTTGGATAGAGAGTTCGGGAAATTTTATCACAGTCATGAATCCCCTAAGAGACTTCATGACGTGACCATTTTCCTGACGCTCTTCTCATCAGATACAACCCTTCATTAGAGAACTAAACCTGATTAAAGCTGAGGAATTTTTGCTGAGGCTGCTGACCGATGTTTGAGGCTCACAATTCCTATAAAGCCCCTAAAGGGATCGAACCCAAGGGCAAGGGTTCATAAACCCTTTAAAAAATTTCAAAGCCTCAGTGGAAAGAAAAAATTGACTTTTTTTAAATTCCCCCTTTTTGTCATTTTTTGGGGTTTTAAAGGGGAAAAAAAAACGCCCAAATTTGCCCCTTCTAAGAAGGAAAAAAAGTTGGAAGATTTTTTTTAAAGACTGAATGACCCAAGCACCCTTCTTTCGGGAAAAATTAATGGACTTAATGTTTTTAAACCTTTTTAACGAGAAAACGGGGATGCCAAGTATAGCCAATTCGGATAAGTTTTCCCCCAAAACCTTAAAAAAACTCTTTCCCCTCTGCTATACTTTCAGACTACTTGGGCCGTACGGACACTTTCCTCCACCTTTTGTTACATTAGGTCTAAAGGGTTTAAACGGGTTGGGCTAAAGGGCCGTACTAGTCGAAATCACTTCTTGTTTCCGTACTAATAGGTAAAAAAAAAGGGTTCCATTTTTCCTTTTCTGAGTTTGGGCCCCTTTTTCCACACCAAAGGCGGACTTTAAATTTTTTCGGGAATCTTTTTTCCAGTAAAATTCAGAGAAGCCCCTCAAAAATTTTCAAAGAGACAATGCTCGTGAGATTCTTTGGGGTTTAAAAAACCAGTAAATGCAAACCCCTTAAAAGGCGAGGTAGTAGACCCCCGGGTTTCCCCACTTGTTAGATGAAAGTGAAGAATCACCTCCGTTCCCAAAAGTTTTTGACTAGGGCTCAGCCAAAACCCAGGCTTCTCCTACTACCCCAACCTTTGTTTTTCCCGTTTTTAAAAGCCTTTAGAATATCAAAGGGACTCCTTTGTAAATTTACAAGAAATTGCCCTTTTCTTTTTCAGAATTGCCAAAATTTTCGCAAAAAACAAAAAAAAGTGACCCAAAAGGGAAAAAACTTTTCAAAAAAATTTTGAATATATAAAAGGTATCTTGTACAAGTCAAATTCAAATTAAATTCAGAAGAATAGCCCCAACCCATTCCCTTTGTTTTTTTTCCCCAAATCAATGGGAAAGACTTTTTTCTTAAAATGGGGTCATGACCCCATGGGCCGGGCATTTTTTTCGCATCGTGAAACCTTAAATAAAAAATTTGGGAAACCTATTTTTGGCCAAAAAAGCCCAAAATCACTACCTATTGCAGATCGTTAAAAATTTGGGCCCAAAGTCAACCCCCCGAAGTTCCCCGGGGGTACCTTGGTCAAAATTCCAGTCTTTACTGTACCTTTCGAAAGAGAACTATTGATATCTTTGGGCCTTTACCCATTTTTATCCCGGGGGGCAAAGATAATAATAACATTAGTTGATTTTTTGCCTTTGAGTTTTCCCCAAGCCATACCCTTAAAGACCATAACCCTACAGAGGTTGCGAAGCCCTTTTTTCCATCTTTTCCCCGAGTGGGCATCCCTAAAAAGAAATTTTTTTCTGACGGGGAGACACAAACACATCTGATTAAGCAACATCTATCCCCAAATTCTGGGTGGGGAAAACCTCCTTTATCCCCCCTTATCACCCAAACTGTTTAAAGGGGAGGATTTGAACGCCCGCATTCGGGTCTCAAGTCCATTTTAAAAAAGCTTTTCTCCCTTAAAACCCCCAAAGGGGTGGCATCGTTACCTACCCTGTCTTTGGGTTTTCGATTTAGGGGAAGGTTTCCCCTGACCCCTTGGGGGTTTTTAAACCCTTTTAACTCCTAAGGTAGACAGGGCCCGAGCCCTTTTTCCTCCTTCATGAAATTATGACTTTAAAGAGGATAAATGCGAGGGTTTAGTCTTCCCTTTTTCCGGGTTTTTTTCCCTTTACCTTTAAACAAAAAATTAGGAGACCCTGACAAAGTTTTTGAAAACCCCAAGCTTGTCAAAGGGCCATACAAAAAACCCATTTTGATTCCCCAAAAATCAAAAGGAAAATTTTTAAAATAAAGGGGGTGAAGTTCTTTTACTTTTTCCGATCAATCAAATAAATTTTTAGTAGTATGGAAAAGGGCCATAAAAAAATTTTAAAAAATTTGGGGGGAAAGTTTACTAAACCCCCATAGAAGCAAGGGGGAAACCCAAGCTTTTTCATATCCAAAATCCAAAAAATAAATTTCCAAGAAATTCTTTTTAAACTGCCTTAATAACATTGACTTAGTTTTTCCACAAAGAACTTGAAAAACACTGAAGAATTTAAGGTGTGTGTAATTGACAAACCCCTTTAAATTTGACTATGATGAAGAACTATATGACTTGGGGACTCTTGACCATTCGGCCCCAAACCAACAAATATTTAAATTTAAACTTGGATTTACCCATAAGAACATTTAACCAAATTCCAAAGGTGATAAAAATTTTTAACGTCTTTACTGAAATTCCCCGGTTTTACCTCCACGGAAATCCATAAGATTGACTTTGTGACGGACCAAACCATCAAACGAAAATTATACCCATTTTTAGTTCACCTAGGGATCATTTGACCGAGAGGTTTGTCAAATTATTTAAAAAAAAGATCATTGAACCTTCATATCTGCAATTTCCACCCCGTAGTCCTTTTGGGTTTAAAAAGGAAGATAAAACATATAGACTTGGCCAAATTTACTTTTAGAGGGCCTTAAACATAAAATCGGGTTGGGGTGCTGAGGCCCCTTTTCCCTTAATAGAAAAACGATCTACACAAATTTTATGGGCTTTTCCCTTCTTTTCAAGATTTATATTGCGCATGGGTTTCCTCAAGTAAAAGTTAATCCTTCCCTTTTAAAAACAGTAAAAAAAACCGCTTTTTTCCCACAAAACCCCAAGGGCCCATGCAGTATAGAACTTTAAATTGGGGGGCCCTTTTGTTTGGTAACTGCCTGTGCTAACCCAAAGTGAAAACTGAGAAAAGGTTCCCTTTGGAAAAAAGCCCAAATGTTTTTAGTTTATTTTATAACAAATTTTCGTTTAAAGAAAATCCAAAGTGGGGGGATCATATCCAAACATTAACCCAGTTTTTGAAAAGGTTTGGCTTTACATGGCCTCACTGCCAACCGAAGAAATGCTTTTCCCTTTTGGGTTTTAACAAAATTTGATAGGGTTTTGGGCTGATACTTTTTAATAACTCTCTGCAGGCCTCTCCCCAATTAGATCAGAGATTTATTAGAATTAAAAAATTTCCCCCAAAAAAAGAAGCTCATGCATACTTTTTTGGTTTTTTGGGAAATTTTTTAAGCTTTGGTTTTAAAACCCGAACCTTACTGATCTTTCAGGGATCTTTTCCAACTTTCCTTAAAAAGTCCCGTGAAAAAAACCTTTTTGAACTTTCCAACGTAGCTTTGGGGAAAAATTTAAAAGAGATTAAAATATCTTTTTAAAACCCTATAAAAAAATTCCAGTATTAATAAAAAATTTTTTTTTAAAAACTGATGCCCCAATACTTTGGGTTAGGTGCGGTTTCACTACAATACCCTGATGGACTCCCCCTTTTCTTTATGCTTTTCCAAACCGGGAAAATCCTTTCCCCCAGAAACAGATACTCCAAACCCAAAAAAAGGAATGTTTTGGCCCCTTGAGTGGGGGATCCCCCAAAATTAAATTTTTTTTTGCTGGAAAAGAATTCATTTTAGAAACGGAAACCCCAACCCCTTTTTTAAAACCTAGAAACTTTTAAGGGGAAACCCAAAACTCGCCTCTTGAGGTGGAAAAATTTGGGACTCCAGGGTTTTAAGTTTTCCCTATTTTGTATATCAAAGGGTTTACCCCAAATTTTTTCTCTGACTGGTTTTTGTCGTGACAAATCATAGAAGATTTCTTGCCTTACGCGACATCCAAAATTTTTAAACCCTTTTTTCCCCGCCTATTTTTCTTATACTCCCTTGACTAAAAAAGCTTGGAATGGGGGAAAAGGGGGGAGGGAAAAGGTCAAAAATAGGAAATAGAAAAGGGATATACAGTAACAATAGTTTTTATTGCTGGCTACTTTTTTAGGTAGGGTAAATTTAAACCCTGCAATTTCCCCCCTTTTTTCCCCCCCATAAAGTATAGTTTCTTTCCGGGTACTTGTTAAGGGGAGGGTCAGTCCCAGCTCCCCCTATCCCTTCCCCCGCTTTTTCCCCCCCCCCCCCCCCAAAAGGGGACGTGGGGGGGCTCCGGTCCAAAAAAGTAATCCCTAACTCACAGCCCCCCAGCACAAATGTAAGTAATGCCTGCCTTTATTCTAGTGGGTTTTTTTTTTTTGAAACTTCACTTTTTACCAAATAATTTTAAATTTTCCTTTTAGTCAGGGTCAAAAGGGGTTTTACTGTTTTTAATAATTAAACCAATTTTTAGGTATTTTACTTTTCATGGAGAGTGTTTAAATTTAAACCCGTGGGAACCTGTTTTTATCTTTTTCCCCTTGGATGACAGGGGAACACCTGCCAATCAACGACAGAAAATGATGGAGATGGACTAACGTCCCAGACTTTCCCCTTTTTTTGGGTTTAATTACCTGTGCACCCCTATGAAATTGCAGGACGTAACCCCTCATTCAAACAGTGGAAAAGGGAACCTGCTTTCCTGTCATCGGGTAAAATTCTCCCCGGGAAAACGGGAAGAACGAACCGGGGGGTTTTTAACCAACACCTCGACCCCCCCCCCTATCATCCGCAAAGGCTACAATTTTAAAAAACACAGTGTCACCAAAACAGACACCCAAGTTTTTAAATTAACATTGAATTCCCTTATTTTTTATTTTTCATTTTTCATTTTCTTTAAAGTAAAGGGTTTAAAATTTCATATTTTTAAATTTTTTTTATTTTAAAATTTTCTATAAAAATAAAAATGTTTATGTTTTTTCTGTTATTAAATTTTTTTTTCTATTCATTAATTTTCCTTAGGAGGAGCCAGCCTTTGGGGAATAAATGCTGAATTGTTACAGGGCTGAGAAGCCTTCAAAAGCACGGCAAAGAGGGGATATGCTCCTCCTCCATTTCAAAAATCGTTTTGCAAAACTTAAACCCTCCCTTTCCCTAGTGGTACGCAGCTCCTCAGCTATGCTGATTATCTTGCCTCGTAGGAATTTGGGAAAGGGAATTTTTGGGGCTTTCAGGTCCAGAGTTCTTTTGGGCCCAAATCCACATCCCGCAAGAAAAAATAGGGCCCCAAATCTCCACCGAGAAAAACCTTTCCCCCGATGTTTGGGAAACCAGACCGTGAATAGATTTCTTTTTCAAGATACAGACCTTAAATGGACAAGGCTCCTACTTATACTTGAGAATCTACATTGATATAAAAGCTGACCTCTCAGAAGCAAACCGAGTATATCAGATCCCGTGCTCTACTCTGACTCTACGCCATGTGAGCCATGACGAGGCAACGTGCAGGGACGAGCAAAGAAGTTCATCGCTTGTACTATATATTTGCTGTGGGCTCGCTCATTGACTACTGTGCACCAGCGTTGGCTCATCTCTCTCCGCTGAGCAGGCAAATGGTGGAAGTCATACAAAACCAGGCGATAAGAACAATGCTTGCGGCCCCTATCTGGACCAACACAGTATGTCTCAGATTTGAGGCCTGGCTTCCTTGGCAGACAGAGTAAGATACATAATCGCCTGCAAATTAGCCACGATTCTGCATAGGCAGCAAGGTACACCACTGAGAAGACGGATTACCTGGAGTTTACCTGGAGAGAGTTCCGGGGTGTCACGCCCCCGCGGCCCGGTCTGTGACCAGGCCTCCTGGTGGATCAGAGCCTGATCAACCAGGCTGTTACTGCTGGCTGCACGCAAACTAACGTACGAGCCACAGCCCGGCCTGGTCAGGAACCACACAGTGGCTTCATCAACGTTTCCTGAATAAAGATTTCCATATGCGCATAAGTGTCTCAATCTTCAACTTGTCGGTTTTTCAACCATTCATCACAACTGTCAGACACGGCAGCATCATGGGATCTTGTTACAAAGAATCTTCAACACTTGATTCAACCTTTGGACGAAGACCTACTTCGACTAGTGGATGGTACTACTATGACCCCGCCTCCATCTGCTTCACGTCACCTCACTACAGTATATAAGCCACGTCTACGGCCTATGCTGTACATTCTACAAGATTGATGGACTGAACACATCGACTCCAGGTTGAGGGACATGATTACCTCATTCTCCTCCTCTCCTTACGCCTTCCTCTTTGTATTGGACTGATGAAGCCACTGTGTGGCGAAACGTTTCCTGAATAAAAGATTCCCATATGCTGCATAAGTGTCTCAATCTTCAACTTGTCGGTTTTTCAAACCATTCATCACACTAATCTTATTATGTCGGTCTGGGGCTCCACGCATACATGTCTGAACCTCAATTATGTTGTGATCTGAGTATATTGTTTTCGATATGGTGACATTTCTTATCAGATCATCATTGTTATTGAAGATGAGGTCTAGTGTATTCTCCAGTCTAGTAGGCTCTATTATTTGCTGGTTTAAATTGAATTTTTGTGCAGAGATTTAAGAGCTCGTGTGAGTGTGAGTTTTCATCAGAGCTGCCTCCTGGTGTTTATTACTGCAACAATATTATTTGCTATATTCCTCCATTTTAGGTGCCTTAAATTGAAATCCCCCAGGAGCAAGATGTTGGGTGCAGGAGCTGGAAGATTTTCCAGACAGTGGTCAATTTTTAACAGCTGTTCCTGGAATTGCCTGGGATGTTGCATCCGGAGGCTTGTAGACTACCACAAAGACTAGGTTTTGGTTCTCGACCTTTACTGCTAAAACTTCCACTACATCATTTGAGGCATTAAGCAGTTTCTGTGCAAACAAGTGAACTCTGCAATGTACAGGCCAAAACCCCCCCCCCTTTTGGGCCCGTTCACTCCGTCACATCTGTATAGGTTTGTAACCTGGGATCCATTTTTTCGTTGTCCAAGTGATCCTTTTTGTGGGTCTCAGTGAAAGCCGCCGAACATTGCCTTTGCCTCTGAAGCAGTCCACGGATGAAAAGGGATTTTTGTTTTTTGTTGCTGGCTTAGACCCTGTATATTTGCAAAGAAGAATGTCATCGGACTGGTGGTATTGTTGGTACTGGGGGGGGGGAATTTTGTTACCGGGATTAGTATCTGTATCTGTTGTTTGGAGTGGAGGCCATCGACTGTGGTTCCACTCCAGGAATGACTGATTTGGAGTACGATTTCTGCCATTTCCTGCCAGTTTTTTTCCCTTCCTGGGACTAAAAACCTCTCCCCCCTTGAGTGGCTGTGGCTACCCAGGTTTTCCCATGGCCTGGATGTTTTGTATCTTTTTGTCCCCTTTAGATGATGTGCCTGGCAATTTAAGTTATAGCACAGTCTTTCCTGTACTGAAGAGGTACACATTTCAGGGTGAAAAAGCTTACAGGAAGGGAGTTTGCATTTTCCTGTTGTCATATGGGCATGGCATTTTCTATGGTTGTCATAGTTGCACGTCCCGTCTGTTTTTTCCAGATTTCCCATGTCTGCAGATACCAAGTGCATAGTATGTGCACAGGCTTGGTTTCCGTTTGCCTTGGGTTTCTGTGACTATTCCCTGTTGGTGCATGTTTCCTGTCTTATTCCTATCCTCCTAGCACCAACAATGGAGCTCCCACCAGTTGTTTTTGGTAATATATCCTCACTATTGCTAGTGGAGTCCTCTTGTTTGCTATTTCCTGTGGTATTTCTAGTTTGCAATATTGGTTTTTATCTTTGGCTACACTTGTCATTTATATGTATTCCTTCCTGCGTATAATTCCCGACTACCTGGACAAAATCTCCAGCTTCACCATTACTGTCTCCCAGGACAGCACCTCCAGCTTCACCATTACTGTCTCCCAGGACAGCACCTCCAGCTTCACCATTACTGTCTCCCAGGACAGCACTATCAGCCCCACATTTACTGACTACCAGGGCATCACCTCCAGCCTACAGTTTCTGACTACATGGCCAGTATCAAGGGCAGTACCATTCAGCCCAGAAAGCTTCCAGGTTGTCTATGAAAGCAGCTTTGATGTTATCCTCTTTTAATACCCTTGTGATTTTAGTCCACAGATTTATCTCATTTGGGCATACCCAAAAACACTTCCCTGTTTTAATACTGCTTGTAGCTAGTTCTTGGATGTCTGCACAAGGGGCGTGACACCAATTTCCACAAAAATGACAATTTATCCAGTGGAAGCCCGTTTGTTTTGACTGACTGCAGACTACACAGAGCTTCATTAATGATTTGAATGGTTGATTTACTGTAATTCTACTAGCACCCTCTTGAATACTCTATTATTATATTGGCAACCATGACACAAGATCCAACTCTGTTCACAGACTACTCCTGGATTAAACCATACCACGGATGGGGTTAGAACCCGCGGTCAGAGTGTCTCAGAACTCCAGACCGTCGCCCTAGCCACTGGTATGGTTTGTTTGCAATCGTGGCATTACGATTTCGTAAGTCATTCTCCTGGATTCGTTCTTTTTCTATTGTTGGGCGTAAGTTGCTGTCTATACAACTACTCCTTGAGAAGAGTTGTGACCTTCCTGTTGCTGAGTATCATTCATCACCTCCCTGGCGCCCAGATCAGGCCGATGTTTGCGTCATGCAACTACCACCTCTAAGCGTCTCTGTAGTCAAGACATCCTCAGCAATCATACAGAGACAAGCATGGCACTGGCAGAGGGACACACGTGTGCAGTATATTTCACAGATATTCTGTCGACTATGACAGGAAGAGAGCAGCAGCTGGCATATACCACAGCGGTCTCACACATGGCTGGTGACTTCCTGACCACTGCAACGATCCTTCAAGCTGAGCTGGTGGCGATTCAGCAGGCATTGTCACATGCCCTATGACATCGGCTTCGACCTGTCATACATGTTGACTCCACCTCTGCAATCAATGTACTCTCCCATCCCCAACCACAGACAATGTTCACCTCATCACATTGAATCTGAGAATAATGACAGCCTTAGAAGTTCAGTGTAACAGATCGACATGAACTGGAGCCCTTGCCATGCCGGCATCTGGGGAAATGAGGGAAGAGATGATGCTGCCACGGCAGCCACAGATTATCCACAAGTTGGGATTACCGTCCCACCAGCCTACGCCAGACCAAACTGGTGGCCGACAGAGCAATAAAAACTTACTGGGGAGGTCCTAGCTGATATTCCATATATACATGTACAATTCGTTCATGTAGTAGGTTTGGCAGACAGCAACCACCCAGGGAGGTACTACCGTCCTGCCAGATGACTGTGAAACAGAAACTTGTAACTGTTTTAACATGATGGTAGGATTGTTGGTGTCTTTTTTTTCTGTCTCTTAAACACGCAGATAACAGGGATATCTTGCTACTCCTACTTACACTTTGGTCACACTTCACAGACACGCACATCCATATATAATATACATACATATAGGTTTTTCTCCTTTTCCTAATTAGCTCTTGTTCTTTATTTCTTCTACTGTCCATGGGAAAGTGGAAAAGAATCTTTCCTCCGTAAGCCATGCGTGTCGTATGAGGCGACTAAAATGCCAGGAGCAACGGGCTAGTAACCCCTTCTCCTGTAGACATTTACTAAAAAGAGAAGAAGAAAAACTTTATAAAACTGGGATGCTTGAATGTGCGTGGATGTAGTGCGGATGACAAGAAACAGATGATTGCTGAGTTATGAATAAAAAGAAGTTGGATGTCCTGGCCCTAAGCGAAACAAAGCGGAAGGGGTAGGGAGTTTCGGTAGGGAGAAATAAATGGGGTTAAATCTGGAGTATCTGAGAGAGTTAGAGCTAAGGAAGGGGTAGCACTAATGTTGAAGGATCAGTTATGGAAGGAGAAAAGAAAATATGAATGTGTAAATTCAAGGATTATGTGGATTAAAGTAAAGGTTGGATGCGAAAATTGGGTCATAATAAGCGTGTATGCACCTGGAGAGGAAATGTAGAGGAGAGAGAGAGAGAGATTTTGGGAGATGTTAAGTGAATGTAGAGGAACCTTTGAACCAAGTGAGAGAGTAATTGTGGTAGGGGACCTGAATGCTAAAGTAGGAGAAACTTTTAGAGAGGGGTGGTAGGTAAAGTTTGGGGTGCCAGGTGTAAATGATAATGGGAGCCTTTTGATTGAACTTTGTATAGAAAGGGGTTTAGTTATAGGTAATACATATTTTAAGAAAAATAGGATAAATAAGTATACAAATATAATGTAGGGCAAATGACAGTTTTGTTTGGGAATTTTGTTTTGGAAAGAAAAAACTTTTTGAGAAAGATTTTCGGGTGTAAAATTTTCTTTAGGGGGGCCACAAAAGATCACTTTTTATTTTGTAGCAAACTGAGAGTAAAAAGTAGAGGGGATAAAAGGGGAGAAAAAAAGGGCACAATAAGAGAGAGGTAAAGGGTTTATAAACTAAGAGAGAGGCATTTTAGGATAAAAAACAGCAAAGGGAGGATAGAGGGGAAAAATGAGAAAAGGGCCCAAGGGGGCGAAGAGGCATGGGGTGGGTTTAAAAATGAAAGTTTTTCGGGGTTTCACAAAAGTTTTTGGTTTCCCGGAAAGTGGATGGGGGGAAGGAAGATAAACGATTGGTGGAATGATTTTAAACAGAGTATAAGGGAAAAAATTTTTAGCATAAAGAATTTTTACAAAGTAGAAGTAAAGCAAGGAGGGAAGAGAATATGGAGAAAAAGAAGGGGTTAAGAGAGTGGTGAAGCAATGTAATGGGGAGAGGGGTGAGATTTATCAACAAAATTTTTTGAAAATAAGAAAAAGTTTTGGAGTGGGTTTTAACAATTAAAGGAAGCCTAGAGAACAAAGGGAATTTGCCCATTTTAAAAATGGGGAGGGGAAAAAGTTTTTAAAGGAAAGAGTTAGGGGTTTTGGGGAAAAAATGGGGGGGAAATTTTTTGGGAGGAATTTTTAAATGTTAAAAAGAAAATGAAGCTTTTGTTTTCATGAAATAGGGCAAGGAAGTTCGTGGGGCAGTGGGAAAAATGAAAAGGGTAAAGCAGCGGGAATTTAAAGGGATAAAGATAAATATATTAAAAGAAAGGGGGGGAAAAGGGTTTTGGAGGGGTTGGTGCTTTTATTTAAAAAATAAAAGGAAGGGGGTAAGGTACCTGGGGTTTGGCAGAGAGCAATGCATATTTTCCTTTGAAAAAAGGGGTCTGTTGGTATATCGGGTAAAGTGTTTTGGTAGAGATATTTTGAAAAAATTTAAGATTAAGATGGAAAATTTAAGATAGCAGATAAAAGGGTTGGGGGGTGTGTGGCCCCGGTGTTTCCAGTAAAAACATGTAAGTAAACATATTTAGTAAGACTAAAGGGGTTTTTGGGGGCATTTTTTGGATTTGGAAAAGGCTATAAACAGGGTCGAAAAGAGGAAAAATGGGGCAGATGTTGCAGGTGAAAGGAATAGGAGGTGGGTTACTGAAACAGTGAAATTTTTTAGGGAAAAGTGAGGCTCATGTTAGGGGTATGTGGGAAAAGAGGGATTATTTCCCATAAAATTTGGGCCCTTTTGGGACAGGAGGGTGTGAGTCACCTTTGGTTTTAAAATATTTTTATAAGGGGGTTTAAAGAAAGAAAATGCGGGGGTTTCCTTTGCAAGGCCGTGAGTTAAAAGATAAAGAATCAAACATAAAGGGGGATTTGCCCACATTTTGCTCTTTGCTAAATGACACTGGGGCTTTTGGGAATTCGAAAGAAGTTGCAGAGATTGGGGGAGAATTTGGTGGGGAGGGTAAAAAAAAAGAAAATTAAAAGTAAAATACAGGAAAGAGTAAGGCATGATGATAAAAAAAATTATGATAAAAAGATTGGTATAAATTTGGAGGGAGAAGAAAGGGGGAGGTAAAAATGAATTCAGATTTTTGGGGAGTGGACGGTCAGCGGGGGAAATCATAAAAAGATGGGGGGGGGTGATCAAGAATTGATTGGGGAAAAGGGGATTGGGCACTTAGGAGTCTGTGGAAAACAAAGAATTTGCCCTTTGGGAGAAAAGAGGGGAATGAAAGAGAGTATAGTTTTCCCAACGCCCCTTTTTTGGGGTGTGAAGCTTTGGTTTGAATTTTGCAGCGGGGAAAAGGGCTAAAGGCGTGGAATTTTCATGTCTGGGGGGAAATGTGTGGTGTAAAATTTATAATGCAGAAAATTTCTTTTTTTTGGAAGGGTGGGAGGAGGGCCCGGGATTGAAAAAACGTTGTCCAGAGGCGAAAAAGGGGTTTGTTGGGGGGTTTCCCGGAAAATGTAGAGAAAAAGGGAAGCGAAAAAAAATATTTAAAAGTGAAACTTCTGTCCCCGGGGAAGGAAGGGGGGTAGGGTGGGCCCTTTGGGAAAAGGGTTTGGGGGGGGAAAAGGGAAAAGGGGGGGGTTTTGTGTGCGGGGGGTTTCGACTTCCACAGGCATGCGTGATCGGGGTTTTGATAGAGTGAATGGAGACAAAGGGTTTTTAATACTTGACTGCTTTTGGGACTGGAGAAAAAGTAACATTTATGAAGGGTTTTCAGGAAACCGGCGGGCCCGGGACTTGAGCCCCTGGAGATGGGAAGTCCATTGCCTGCACTCGAAGGAGGTGTTAATTTTTGCCATTTAAAAACTATAGGAAAACCCCCTTCGGGCAAGACATGAGGAGTGAAAAAAGGTGAAAGTTTTTTTCCCTTTTGGGGCCACCCCCCCCCTTGGGTTTTGGAATTTGGGCCCCATGTGTTAAAAAAAAAAAAATTTCTTTTCCAGCATTCACATGCATATGATCCGGGGGTTCATATTCAAAACCGTTTGTCGCTTAGAGACGAAACCCAGATAAACCCGTCCAAAAACAGTAAAATGAGCAGCATACTTTGCAACAAAAGCGGGCCCCCTTCCCTTCGGGAGCCAGAAACGGTCATCACAAAAAAAAAAGACCCCCGGGGACCCCGGTCTTGGCGAGCATTTTACGTACATGTATTGTCTGTAAGGGCTTGATAAGTTTCCCGGGAGAGTTCAGAAAACCCAGGATTATTTAGTGTCCAAATATCCTTGAAACGGGATAATGACATCAACGAAATAAAGAAAAAATTTTTAAATTATTATTATTACAAAAAAAGCGCTAAGCCACTAAAACGAAATAAAGTAATTGACAAAATAAAAAAATAGTCCCCCAGAGGGGTTCCCAAACCTTCATCCTTTTTCCAAATATTTTGCCCTCATAGTAATAAATAGGCTTTGAAAAAAGCCATGGGGGAAACAGCCTTCCCCTTGATATAAAGGTGGGAAACCCTTGACATAACCTTGAAAAAAAACCTTTTTTGTAACAAGAAAGGGAAAAAAACTGCAGGAGAAAAACCTTTTTAACATATCTTTTTAAAGTTTGCTAGAATTTATCTTCCGATTTAAAAGGTAAAACAAAAAAAGGATTAGGGAGAAACAATAAAATGAAGGAAGTAAAAAGGGCTGTAAGCATATTAGTGAACAATACTTTGATACAAACTTTTTGATGAAATTGGAAAATTTAAAAATTTTTGCATTTAAAAGGGTTTGGTAAAGAGGCTATGGGGGAAATTTTTTTGCAAAATAGATGGAATTCAGGGAAAAGGTTTTACAAAAAGGGCAGAAAAGGGAAATTTTTCATGTTTTTTGGAGAAGATCATTTTTGGGGGCTTTCCCGGAACCGGGGAAAATTAAATTTTCCGCAAAATTTGGGACAGGTTTTTGTGATCCCCTTATGCTTTTTAAACGTATAATATTTTAAAATTTTGGAAATTTAAAGAGTTTTGATAATGGGAAATTTAAAAAATTTTAAGAAAAAAAAAGAAAGAAAAATAAGTACCCCTATATATGAAGGACCTAATGACAATATTTTAAACCGTATTTGTGATAAATAGCTGATGGGTAGGGGTGGTAGGGGCCAGGGGAGTTTGTTAAAATTCTTTTCCGATGTAGGGTCACACTCCCATATAGGCTACTTAAAAACCAGTGAAGCGGGGCTAAGGGGCAATCGATAGAAACCCCCGTAATTAAAACAGTATTTTTGGGTTTCTTTAAACCAAAATCACGGGGAACTCGCCAAAGCGAACCACGTGGGTCACTTGTAATAAGCACGGCAGACTTCCCTACCTGCGGGTTTAAAAGGGTTGGCCCTCTTCTTTTTGGTTTACCATCTTATCGGGGGTGAAACATTTAAATTATTCTTTTCTGAACATATTGACTTTGTGTACATAACTGAAATATAGTGGGTGAAGGAAAAATGTACATTTTTGGTCTAACTGCGAATTTCGGGCCCCCAAATTTCCCCATTACGACCAATCAAAAAGGTCTTTAAATTTACCTTTTTGGGTTTTAATTTTCTGGATGTAAAATGTTTGTAGGGGAACAACAAAATTTTTTCAGATCATTTTTAGCTATAGAAACTGGGGAGAAAAAGGGAAAAAAATGGGGAAACAAAGGGAGAATGGTATCAAAAGTAAAGAGAGGTAAAAATATTGAAAACGAAATAAAAAGGCATTGGGGGTTAAAATGTAAGAAACTATTGAAGAAACATGGGTTTGGGAGAATATAAGCGATAAGGGTGACGAGATATGGGGTTATTTTTAAGGAATGCATTTTAGTGTTCGCAGACTTTTTTCCCATTTTAAGAACGTGGGGGCGGGGGGAAAAAAGGAGAAACTTTTTGATTTATGGGGTTAAAGAAAATAGTAAAAAAAAAAGGGTTACCCATATAAAAGGTTTTTAAAAAGGGAAGAAGAGGTATAAGGAGGCGGGCTTTAAAAAAGAGGCTACGAAAGTAAATAACAGAAAAAAAACAAAAAAAAGGGGAGATGAGAGAGAGACCAATTTTTTGAGAATAACAAAAAAAAATTTTTTGGAGTGAGTTTTAAAGTTGAAAAAAGCCTAGGAAACAAATGTTTTAAACATTTATAAAGAAAATGACCAAAGGGTTTATTAGAGAGAGAGAGAAAAAGGGAGAGAGAGAAAAAGAGAAAAGAGAAGAGAGAGAGAGAAAAGGGGAGAGAAGAGAAGTTGAAGGTATGGGGAGGATGAAGGAATTTTGAGAACTTTTTAATTTTTGATGAAGATTAAAAAGTTCCAAAAAAAAAAAAAATTTTGTGCATTGGGCAGGAAGGTATAATATTTTTGAGAGTGGGAAAGAGCCAGTTTTGGGGAATTTTTTTGGGGGATTTTCACGGGGCTGTGGGCAAAATTTGAAAAAGGGGAAAAGCATTTGGGACTGATGTAATCAAGGCAGCCTTTTAAAAGCAGTAATGTATTTTTTTTTGGGAAAAGGTTGGGGGGGAAAGTGGAACAGAATTTTTTCCTCCGAAAGCCATGCGGGGTCGTAAGAGGCACAAAATGCTGGTAAGAAAGGGGGCTAGAAAAACCCCTTTTAATTATATTACTAAATAAAAAAGGGAGAAACTTTTTTTTTTCCTTTTTTGGGCCACCCCGCCTCGGGGGAAAATGGCTGGTTTGTTGAAAGAAAAATTATAAATATTAATAAATATATTATAAAAAAATTTTAATATATAAATATATATAAATAAAATATAAATATAAAAATTTTCCCTTGCCGAATAGGCAGAACTTGGGGATTTTGGCTTAAATACAAGGGGTAAACTTCCCATATAGGAAAGTAAAAATTTTTGTGTATGCAAAAAAAATTTTCGCCAAAATCATTCTCCCCTTAGGGAGAAAAAAATATTTGTTTGTGTTTGTTTAGTACAAAAATTATTGTAAACGTTTTTAAAATAAATTTAGTTGGGTTGGGAATAAAAAAAATTTTGTTCTTGTTATAAAAGGTTATTAATTTTTTCTAAAAATTCTTTTGGGAAAAATTAAAAAATTTTTGCTTTAAAAAATTTTTGGGAAAAAAATATATCCCAAAAATTTTATAAGAGAAAATTTCAAAAGGGAAATTTAAATTTTAAAAATTTAGTTCTTGCTAATTGACCTTTTTTACATATTCCCCCACAAACAAATAATATAATATATATATATATAAAAATTTTAAAATATTTTAAAATATATATATATATGTGTGTGTGTGGGGTGTGTGTGGGTCCGAATAGGCAAACTTCCCGATCTTTGGTTTAAAAATAGCAACCCCTCATTTTGGGCAAAAAAGAAAAGTAAAAATTTTGTGTACCAAAAAAATTTCGCCAAAATCTTTCTGAACCTAATAAAAAAAATATATTTCACTGTGTTTGTTTAGTTTTTAAATTACTTTTAAACAAATATAAAATATTTTTATTTGGGGTTTGGGCTAAAAAAAATTTGGTTTTTTTTAAATAATAAGGTTATAATTTTTTAAAATTTTTTTAAAAAAAATTAAAATTTTTTTACTTAAATGTAAAAAAAAAAAATATATTTTTAAAAAATTACAAGCCAAAATTTTTAGAAAGGCCCAAGGGTTTTTAAAAAATAAGTTTTTTTTGCAATTGCCCAAATTTTAAAATTTTCGGCACGACATATAAATTATAAAATTTTATATATATATAAATATATAATATATATTTTAATATATATATAAAAATATATTTTAAAATATATATTATATATATATTATATTTTTATATATATTTATAAAAATATAATAAAATATATATATATATTTTTATATATATATTATATAAGTAATATATATTTTAATATATATATTTAATATATATATTTATATCTAAAATATATAAATATATATTATATTCTATATATTAAAAATTATATTAAAAAATATATATATTATTCTTTTTTCGTATTTTTCCCTCAGGCACTAAAATGTTTGGTTTGCTCCCCTCCCCTTTTTTCCTTGAAACCCTTCCCCCCCCCCCCCTCCACGGGGGTTATATTCAAAAGGTGCTTTTGGGTTTTTTTTAAAAAGAAAAGGGCTGTTATTCTGCAACCCCCCCATTTAGGGGATTAAACCTTTTCTCTATTATTTAATTTTTGAAACAAAAAAATTTTTAAAAAAAAATGATAAATTTGGATTCAGCTTTTAGTGCTTTTATTTCGTGTTTTTGATGAATTGAAAAAATTTCGGATCATTCAAAAAAAAAAATTTTCTTCCCAGCGATGCGGATGAGTGAAATTACTAAAAATTTCCGTCTTTTTAAAGTGATGTATCTCTGTCCGCTGTCCCTAAAGTTTGATCACTTGGGGGTTTTTCACAACACTTGTTGCTAAACCCTCTCTCAACATTTAAACTTTTGTTTAAATGAAAATCCAAAGACGACTATTCTAGATGAGACTATTTGGGAACCCTTTTTTTTAATGACAAATCCAATACGGCTATTCTAGTTTAGACCAGACTGCCTTACACCGTCCGTATCTTGTCATGAATTCGGAGATTGTGGGGCGGGGCAATCCAAGAAAAATGCTAATTATAATCAGAGTGGGAGATAATTTTTGATTCACAGAAATTTTCGCACCCCTGCTGCGAGTGCTAAATCCCTTGGGTGCTTGCAAAATTAAAACCCCATGTTTTTTCATATTTTAAAAATTTTTTATATTTTTAAAATTAATCGCGGTTTTCTAACAAGGGCCAACTACTCTTTTCCATGACACGTTATGATGTCTGGAAAACATTTTGTATCCACTTTTTTTCCCCCCAAAATTAATTTGCGTGCTATCAAAATAAAAAATTTTAGATTTCCTGCTCAATTTTTGTTTCCCTTTTACAGAAGAACCAAATACTGTGGTTTAAAAATACAGATAAGGATACAGATTGAACCCATGTATCAGAAATCTTTCCTACAAGCACAAAACCTTGGGGACTGAAATTTTTTCTCTGGAAGGGCATAGAATTTCTGTTTATGGTTAAAGCGAACTAACAAAAACTGGAAAAATAACGGGGAATTTAAAAAAACTAATTAACATTGGGGAAATTTATTCATGCGTTAGAAAATTTGCCGGTACTTTTTCCGGGCCCCCGGGGGGGTTTTTCCCAAAAGGGGGGGACCCGGCGCCCCATTGGTTTAAGTTGAAAAAAACTGAATTTTTTAAAGGATAAAAAAAGGAAAAAAAAAAAAAAACAGCAAAACGGTTTATAAAAAACGTGAAATTTTTCGTGTAAAACATAAATTTAAAATATTTAAAAAAAAAACAAGAAGAGAAAACGTGAATCTTGTAAGAAACCCCCAAATTCTAAATATCAAAAAGGGAAAAAAAACCCAAGGGAAAATAAAAAAAAATAAAAAAAAAAAAATAACACATTGGGGGAACAAAAAAAATTTCATTGGATTTTAAAGGGGAAAAAAAAAAAATTTATAAAAAAATCTTAAAAATCACAGGATCCTTGAAAATAATAATAACTTCCTACAAATCGCAAAGAAAAAACAATATAAAACAAAAAATGGGTGGACTGGTTTATTGAAGAAGAGTTTCAAAACTATAACCAAGAGAGGAAGTTTTCACATACGTCAGGGGGAAAGGGCAGGGGGCGCCCCCCCCCCAGAAAAAAAAAAAATTTTTATAGATGGAACCTTAAAGGGGTGGCAGTCTTGTTGGGGAGGGGGTTGAGGGTGAAAGAGGGTTCAGGAGCCCTTTTCAATTTAAGCAACAAAATATTATTATTACTGATTTTTAAATTTTTGGTTTTTTTTGGGGTGGGGAGGGGAATTCTGGGGACTTAAAAGGGCCCCCCCCCGACCCTCCATACTTAGTGCCGGGCCCCGAGTTAGGGAGGAGAAAAATGTAACAGCAACTTGAGACCTTGAACCCGTGATAAGGGGAAAAACATAGGAAAATAAGCTCAGCCTTTGTTTAGTATATACAGCTTTAAAATGACACAAGGGAATTAGGAAGGAAAAAAGATTTTAATGCCCGGGAAAAAATTTACAAATAATTACTAACGAAAAAATTTCCATTATTTTTTTATAAAAAATTTGAAAAACCCTTAAAAAAAAAAAGAACAAAACACACCAATGACTGGGCCCAAAAGGAAAAAGAAAGTGAATAACAAACTGTTTTCTCAATAATGGCAACATTTTAAAAAAACGTAAGGTGGCAAAAGGTTAGAAATAGGGGAAAGATACCCAAAACAAGATAGAAGAAACCCGATTTGGGGCCCCAGAGACCGTCCCATCAACTTAACAAGAGTGTTGGGAATTTTTTGGGTTTTGGGGCCAGGGACATTATGCGATCTGGGGGAGGAAAAAATTTTTTCTTAGTTGAAGCTAATCGGATTTTGCCACTTTAGAAAAAATCGCAAAAAATCAGCATTTTTAATTTTCTTAATACCCCCCCACTTTCCCCCCAAAAAAAAGGGAAAAATGAAAATTTAAATTATTCAAAAACAATTTAACTTTTCTCAAAGAAAAAATTTAACTAGCGATTATTTAAGAATTAAAATAAAAAGATAAATTTTAAACCCTTAATAAATAAAGCAAGAAATAAAAATTTAAATTTAAAATTTTGGGGACATACCATAACAAATATTTTTTAATGAACTGATGCCTTTACACAAGTTACAGGCATAAAAATTTCATTAAATCTGAAAAAACAATAAAAACAAAAAATTGCAACTTAAATTCTAACAGAAGAGATTTTTCTCCAGTTTCCCCAGAAAACGATTTAATTTTAAATAAATAAAAAGCCCCATTAAAATTTTTCACATTTAATATTAAAAAGGGAAAAAAATTTTTTGAAACGTTTAGAAAAAAGGAAATCTCCCCCCGTTTAAAATCATATACAATTTAAAAACCCCGAAATTTTTTTTTCCTAGTCTTCTTTCCTATTTTCATTTTATTTTTAAAAATTTTGTACGATAAAGCAAAAAAAAAATAAAATTTTTAATGATTTTTTTTAAAATTAAAATTTTGTAAAAAAAACTAAAAAAAAGGGCTTGGACCAGCAAGGCCATAATACCAACACGAACACAGGGGGTAGTCTTTAAAGGGGGGGCCCGGGAACAAACCCGCTTCGTAGGGGAAAACCATTGCAAACCCTGCACTGCATTTTCTCTGCTTCCTTACGGGGCCGGGCTGCTACTTTAATTTGCGTGCTCCTGGGGACACTGCTTTTAAGATGAAAAAAGTGCTTTCCAAGGGGAGTGCTTGGTAAAATGCGGGGTTTATCCCCCTGCCTGCGACGCCCGGGGTTTTTATTTGGTAATTTTTGTTGATTTTTGCTGATGTTTTTGGGTTTTTTTTGTTGATTTTTTTTTTAATTGGTGTTTTTGCTGATTTTTTTATTTTTGTTTTATCATTTTTCCCGTGGGGGTTTTTTTTGTCATTAAATAGAGCTTTCAGTAGCCTGGGGTGGGGTGGCTGGGGTGCTGGTAGCATATAGGAGGAGAGCCCGGGGTGGGGATCAAAAGAGCCCCCCCCCAAACCCCAAAAAGAACAAAGAAAAAAACGAAGGGAAAACCCGCAGCAGGCCTACTGGCCCCCTGCGAAAGGGAGGGCCCCAAATCTCCTACCGGGTTAAGCCAATGCACCCAACCCAGTCCCGGTCATCACATTGAATTAAGGGAGGAACACGGCCCAAACCCACCTGGAAACACAAGCTATCAGGGCCAAATCACACCCCCCCACATCCAAATCATGTTTTTTATCCCAAACCCATTTTTAAAGCTACACAACGTTCTGGCCCTATAACTGTACTCGGGGGTTTGTTCCACCATCCACAACTCATTACCAAAAAATACTTCCCATATCCTTCCCGAATCTGAATTTTTTTTTCCCAAATTAAAAACCCTTGCTAAAACCATTGCTGCGAGTCCTGTCTAGGCTGATATTTTCAGCACACATTTACATCCCCCTTTTTTTATTCCCGTCTTCCATTTATACACCTCATCATATCATCCCTAATTTTATTTTTTCTAAGAGTGCAGATTCAGGGCCCTAGTCATCCTCAAGGGAAGGTTTTTGATACCTTGGGGGCAACTTTGTCATTTCCCCCTTTTTACACCTTTTCCCGAGAATTTATATCCATTCTGAAAAACGGGGACAAAACTGTGCAGCAAAATCAAATGAGGCCAACCAAGGATGTATAGAGTTTTAAAAACAACCTGGGGCTCTGGTTGGGGCACAAAATGGCCAAAAAAAATGGGAAATATTCCTAATGTCAGCGACGCCCTTTGATGATCCTTCACCCTTGATGCAAGGGGGGACTTTAATTTTTTCCTTTAAAAATTCAGTAAAATAAATAACTAGGTTTGCAGGGGGATCACTTTTAGTGAGGATTTTCGGCCCGAGGGGCCGGGGAGTTTCCCGGCCATTACCGAGGCCAAGAGACGTTAGAAATCCGTATGATGAAATGACTCTGGGCACCCCCCCGGTGTTTTCATAATAAAAAAAGCACTGCAGCAGGGGCCAAATGGCCCATGCAAAACAGGCCCAAATCATAAATCACTTTTTGAAGAAACACTGGGAGCAGGCCTGGGCCCCTGCCAGACCCGGGGCAAGTCATTTCCCCCCTTTCCCAAGGAGGGGCCCCAGCCCCTGGAAACCCCCCCTTTGGGGCAGTTCTTTCCAATTTTTTATATGGAGGAAACCTTTGGGAAACAAGAAGGATCCCCCAGTAACACCCCAGTTCATTTTCTTGGGGTGCGGTACGTAGATGATAATTTTTTTGGGCAATTTTACCCAAAAATCTTGACGTAAAAGGCAAACCTCAACCCCATCAACACTCTGGAAAACCCACATTAAATTTTCCTAGGGGGGAAAGGGCCAAAACCCTTTTCCTTTTCTCGAATTTTCTAAAGCCCCAAAGGGGGAAAAAAAACTTTCTTTTTAAAATCTACCGGGAAACCTACCTACAAAAAATTTATCTACATTTCTTTTTCTCAAACCCTGGGCACAAGAACAAAAAAAGGGGTAGTTATTGGGTTCTTTCTGAGAGCCTACAGAATTTCCAGTCCGCAGTTTCCCGAAGAAGAATGTACATACATCACCAACTCTTTTAGTTCACTACACTTTTCCCCTACACTTCCCTACGTGACTTCCCGAAACTTTCAAAACGGAAACCTCCGGGGAAGACCAACCCCCTATCAAATTTAAGAAAAAACCTCCAATTCATCCCTTTTAAACCCCGGGCCCAAAAACGTTGCCACTAATGGTTTTTAAAAAAGTTGAAAAGAAAAATGCAAAAAAATCAAACCGCTCTTCAAAAACCCTTAGGAACCTGATACCCAAAAAACCCCAAACATGATTTGGCACAAGTCAGGAAAACTACACTAAAACCATGTGGGGGGTGTGACAAATTTTTGTAGGGGAAACAGGGCCCAAAATCTGGGACATTAGGAAAAGCAGAACCCCAAAAATGCTTGCAAAATGATGACCCCCAAAAAAAGCATGTTTTTCAACCCTAAGGAAAGATGTTGGACACCTTTAAAGAAATTCAATGAAGCTTTAAAATAGGGTTTTTAAAGAAGACGACTTAAGACGGGGAAAATGCATTGAAGCTGCCCCTAATTTCTGCCCGAAAAACTTTTAAAAACAAAAAAAACCCTAGTTTACAGTATTTTTAAAATTTCTAACAAAAAGGATATTTTCCCATCCTGGGAACCCGGGGTTACTTGGGGCCAGCCCGGTCCCTCTCTAGCCCACCTCCCTTTGTTTTCATTACTAACTACTACACTTCCTACTAATAAAAACTACTACTACTACAAATACTACTACTACTACAAATAACTACACTACCCATACCAACCCTTACCCCCGCGTTTACCTCACCTGACTCCTGCCACTATATATTAAAAGTGTTTTCTTAGTTTTTTTCTGTATTTGGGCTGAAGAAACCCCCGGTTTCGAAAAGTTTTCCTTTTAAAAAAGGCCCGAACAGGGACATAAGTGTCTTTTTTTTCCCCATCTTGTCGGTAAAAACCCTACCATTTTCCCTCCCCGTTAACTACACAAAGCACATTACAGAGAGTGGGAAAACTGAAACATGGGTGCCCTTTTTTCCCGTCATATTTGCCAAACCTTTTTTTTTTTTTTACCCAATTTAAAAGCTTTTATATCCTTTTTCTCATGGACGAATTAATTAAAACCCAAACCCAATTTTATTACTTTTGTCACAAACCACAAATACTACAACCACCCACCACAGGGAAAATTTGAAAAAAGGGGACCTCACTGTATTGCAAACCCCACCTGAGCCTTTATATACCCTCTGTGTGCGTGTGGGTTTTTTTGTAATGGCTTTTAAAAGTTTCCGGAGAGCGAAAAGTTTCCACAATAAATTCACATTTTTTTGCACTTTTTTCCCCCTTTTTCTTTTCATATTTTCGGAATTCACCAACTTTATTTCAATAGTTTTTCAGAAATATGGGAAAAATACTCTTCTCCAAAACTGAGAACGACCACTTCAAAGTTTTTTAAAGGGGTGGACTGGGTTACATCGCTTTAAGTCTCTTTTGCTTCCTATCAACTTTTTTGTACTCGACTGAAAAAGCCAAATGTGTAGCCGAAAGTTTAGAAATAAAGATACCTAACTGTTGCAAAATTTTTGCCCTTAACCCAACATATTTGCAATTCTTGGCGACTGCGTAAGCAAATTTTGAAACTAATACAATGCAAATTATTTTTTTTAAATTTCATTTTCCTTTTTTGCCCTTCAAAAATAACAACTCAAAGCTTTGTTTTTTTTTTTTTCATTTTCGTGGGTTGAAGAAATTTACATTTAAATTTCATTTTCCTGTAATTTTAGAATATAAACTTTTCCCTGTAAATTAAATTTTCTTCTTTTCTATCTCCCTAATTTTAAAAAAATGTTGGGTTTTTCTTTATTAAAAATATTCAAAAAAACGGTACTTATTTCGTCTATTTTTTTTAAGCTCTTTGGAAAAAACTTAAAAGGGGTTTTTCCTGGAGTTTACCAAAAAGGGGTTTCCCGGGGTTTAACGACCCCGCGGTTTTTGGGGCTAAAAAACCCTGGGGGAAAACAACTAACTCTTTACTTTGCGTGCTTTTGGGGTTTTTGATAAAAAAAATTAAAAAGGGAAATTTGAGTTCGTGACAAAAATGATACAAAACTAAACCCCAAAAAATTAGCTCAGATATACACAAAATAACACAAATGTGACTTAAGGTTTTTTAAATTTTTAAATTTTTGGTGAGTTTGTGGAATGTTTCAGCCAAATTATTTTGATATGAAGTATTGGCAAAAAAAGATAAAAGCATCATGAACATCAAAAAGGATACAAACCGACAGGGTTGGGAGGTAAAAAACACATAGGCAACAGGGTTTGGCAACTTTATTCCGGGAAACCCAAATTCCCCCAACAAAAATAGGCTTCTTTAGTTGAATACAGAAAGTGACAGGAACATAAAAGATGTGAAGACGAAATTAAACATCCATCACCCTTGAAGCGTAGAAATTTTAGGTTGTCATCCCTCGGCCTGGGGAAAATTTTAGTTCCATAGTCAGGAAATAAAGAACTAAAGAACTATGAACAAAGGGGGATGGGGTGATTACATCGTCTTCACATCTCTACTGTTCCTGGCTACTTTTTTTATTCGACTGAAAAAGCCTACTTTTAGGGGAAACGTTTTCGGGAAAAAAGTTGCCCCAACTGGTTTCCTGTGTTTCTTACCTAACCCGAAACACACAGTTTGGGGAGTTAGAATTCTAAACTACTTTTAAAAAAACTGAAGAAAATAAAACACAAAAGTGTTTTTTTACTTCGGTTTTAGGGGACCCTTTGCTCGGGTTTGTAGCGCACGCAGCTCACTCTTTTAGGTTCGTGGCTCGATTCCAAAGGGACGGAAAGGGGAATTTAGGAAAGGT
>NW_026466542.1:0-12423 GCF_026875155.1 Cherax quadricarinatus
CCTTTTAACCCCCGGGGTTTAAAAAAACCGAACGGGAAATCTTATCTTATCTTATCTTATCTTACTTATTCCACCTCATCCATCACTACAAACATTCCACCTCACTCCCATACACTACATCATCCACCTCATTCTTTTACACTACATCATCCACCTCACTCCCAAACACTACATCATCCCCCCTCACCCCATACACTACATCATCCCACCTCACTCCCTACACTACACCATTCCACCTCACTCCCAAACACTACATCATCCCACTTCACTCCCATACACTACATCATACCACCTCACTCCCCTACACTACACATCCCACCTCACTCCCATACACTACATCAATCCACCTCACTCCAATACACTAATCATACCACCCCCACTCCAATACACTACATCATCCCACCTCACTTCCCCATACACTACATCAATCCACCTCACTCCCATACACTAAATCATCCCACCTCACTCCCATACACTACATCATCCCACTTCACTCCCATACACTACATCATACCACCTCACTCCCATACACTACATCATCCCACTTCACTCCCATACACTAATCATACCCCCACTCCAATACACTACATCACCCACCTCACTCCCATACACTACATCAATCCACCCACTCCCATACACTAAAATCATCCCACCTCACTCCCCTACACTACATCATCCCACATCACGTGTAGTTGTCTTAATGACTCTCGTGAGTCCTTAATGACCCTCGTGTAGTTGTCTTAATGACTCTCGTGTAGTTGCTTAATGACCCTCGTGTAGTTGTCTTTAATGACTCTCGTGTAGTTGTCTTAATGACTCTTGTAGGTTAGACTTAGTTTAATGACTCTCGTGTGTTGTCTTAATGACTCTCGTATAGTTGTCTTAATGACTCTCGAGTAGTTGTCTTAATGACTCTTGTAGTTGTTCTTAATGACTCTCGTGTAGTTTCTTAATGACTCTCGAGTAGCTTAATAAATCTCGTGTAGTTGTCTTAATGACTCTCGTGTAGTTGTCTTAATGACCATCGTGTAGTTTGTCTTAAGACTCTCGTGTATTTGCTTAATTGACCATCGGGTAGTTGTCTAATGACTCGTGTAATTGTCTTAATGACTCTCGAGGAAATTGTCTTAATGACTCCCTTGTAGTTGTCTTAATGACTCTCGTGTAGATGTCTTAATGACTCGTGTAGTTGTCTTAATGACTCTCGTGTAGTTGTCTTAATGACTCTCGTGTAGTTGTCTTAATGACTCTCGTGTAGTGCTTAATGACCACGTGTAGTTGTCTTATTTACCATCGTGTATTGTTCTTAATGACCATCGTGTAGTTGTCTTAATGACTCTCGTGTAGTTGTCTTTAATGACTCTCGTGTAGTTGTCTTAATGACCTCTGTGTAAGTTGTCTTAATGACTCTCGTGTAGTTGTCTTAAGGGCCTCGTGTAGTTGTCTTAATGACTCTCGTGTTTGTTGTCTTAATGACCATTGTGTATTGTCTTAATGACCATCGTGGTTGTCTTAATGACTCCGGTTTGTTGCTTTAAAGACTCTCCTTAGTTGTCTTTTGCCTCGTGTAGTTTCTTAAGCCATCGTGTAGTTGTCTTAATGACCCTGTGTAGTTCTTAATGACCCTGTTTGTGTTGTCTTAAATGACTCCGTGTAGTTGTCTTAAGACCCCCCGGTAGTTGTTTAAAGACTCTCGTTAGTTGTTTAAAAACCCTCGTGTAGTTGTCTTAATGACTCCTGTAGTTGTCTTAATACCCCGTGTAGTTTCTTAATGACTCCTTTATTGTTTTAAAAGACCCTGTGTATTGTTTAATGATTCCCCTGTATTTGTTTAAGACCCTCGTGTATTTTCTTAATGACTCTCGTGTATTTCTTAATGCCCCTCGTGATTTGTCTTAATATTTTCGTGTAGTTGTTTTAATGACTCGTGTATTGTCTTAATCCTCGGTTTTTCTTAATACTCTTTTTTAGTTGTCTTAATGCCTCGTGTAGTTGTCTTAACCCCCTGTTGTTTTGTTTTAATGACCTCGTGTATTGTCAAAATGCCCCTCGTGTGGGTTTGTCTAAGACCCCGTGTAGTTTCTTAATGCCCCTCGTTTAGTTTCCTAATGCCCTCGTGTTAGTTTGGGTCTTATAGTTTTAAATAAATACTACTCCTTTATAGAAAATTAATAAAATAATCATTTTATATAATAAAAGGTAAAAGGACCCCAATGGAATAATCACCCCTGTTGAAGGCTTACTCAGCCCTGAACAACTTCAGTAAAAATTTACCAGGCTGGTCCTCCTCAGGAAAATTAGTGATAGAAAAAAAAATAATAACAGACAAACAAAACACTTTATTATAAGAAAAAATTTAAAAATTTAAAAAACTTAAATATAGAAATATTAATCCTACATTAAGAAAATGAAAAATGAAAAATATAAATGATGTATGAATTCAACGCTAATTTAAATGTATATAAAACGTGGGTGTCTGGTGTTGGTGACACTGTTGTTGAAATCGTAGCCGTTGCTGATGATGGGGGGGGGGTCGCAGGTGTTGGTGACCATCCACTGGCTAGTACTTCACAGAGAATCGCCGTGATTATTATCCCGATGACAGGAAAGCAGGTTCTTTACCACTGCAATGCTGTGGAGTTACGTCCTGCACTTTCATACAGGTGCACAGGTAGTTCAATACAAAATGGAGAAGTCTCTGGACGTTAGTCCTTCTCCTGTTCTGCTCGTTGATTGCCAGGTGACCCTCACTGACATCCAAACTGGAAAGATACAGGTTACCCACTGCTTAAATAATCACTCTCCATGGTAGTGTACAATATTCAAAAGACGTGGTGATTACAACAGTCAACCTAGAGCAAGACTGAAAGGACTAAGTTTTGGAAATAAATGGTATAAAATACCGACACAATGGAAATATAAACACAAATGCAGTATAATGTGATCCTTTATTGACAACGTTTCACCCACACAGTGGGCTTTTTCAAGTCACAACACTTGTCCAATACCCCTGCCAAGCTACCCAAGACTCTATAACCCCACCCGGTAGATCATCAGATGCAGCATTCTCCACCTGACTTCAACATTCTGACTATAAATACTCTCGTACCTTCCAACCCCAGGTGAGATCCGAGTGTGACTTGAAAAAGCCCACTGTTGTGGGTGAAACGTTGTCAATAAAGGATCACATTATACTGCATTTGTTGTTATATTTCCATTGTGTCGGTATTTTATACCATTTATTTCCATCGTGTCAAACACTGCAGTAGAAATGGATCCTTCACACAGAATACCTGGACCTTCTTCTAAAGGCTTACTCACTTCGCAACAGACACAATTTTCTTCGTGACTCATCCATAGAAATGGTCTTACCAAGATCTACACCTCCTCAATTGCCAACATCAAACCACCTTTCTCCGCTACAGCACTCGGACCTACCTTGAAGAGTGTGCAGATGACTTCAAACAATGCTACAAAGGAAGCTTTTCTCCAAGCAGAACACTAGGCACAACACTCGGGGGCAACATGAACAGACGCACCGCCGAAATCATTCGCAGCAGAGTTACCACAGCGAATGTTCAACAGAAGATCAACTTACTAGAAAACTACAAACACTCTGCGATAATAGTAATTGGAAAAGTTTAGGAAGACCTGAAATTATTCAAAAATCTTTCATCTCGTCCACTGTCAACCACAGAAACTGAAGCCCTCAGCTTAGGCCTCAAATTCGCAACAGGAATTACAAAACCAAAACAAGACCTCGATTTCACATCGCCAAAAACTACAGACACAATGACTCCGACTTCAAAAAGGCTATCTTCAAGGCATCATCTCAGCAGCCATCTCAACACGCAGCTCCCCAGTCATACCTCGATGTTACATCAATGCACTCAAAGGTTTAGCAGAAGACACGACCATTAGGGTCACCACCGTGATAAAGGAGGGGGTGTTTGTTATCATGAACACTGACGATTACAGGAACAAAATGCTCAATCTACTTAATGACCCAGATACCTACAAACCTCTCACAACTAACCAAGTGAACAACCTTACTAAAACTTTTCTTCAAAGGACTCGCCGCATTCTGAGGGGCTCAGAACAAGGGAAGAAACTTCTGCACACCATGCCCAGCAACCCCCGACCTGCCAGAATGTATGGCCTGCCAAAGGACTCACAAGCCTGGTATCCCACTGAGGCCCATATCTCGGGAATAGGCAGTGCTCCCCACCAGCTCTCAGGAATTCTCGCCAAACACCTCTCTAAACTCTTGGCACTATCTCCAGCACATCTAAAACACTGGTTTTCTCAACCATTCGCAACACAAATCAACAAGAAATTTCCAGCCTTGCGTGTTTTCCGTTTACCAAGTACTTACACAAAGCCATCGATCTTTGCGCGGGGAAAAATTGACGACCTTGATTTCCCATTCCCCACCCAGCATTTCATCGACCTTGTTGAAGATAAGTTTCGTTCGATTTTTAAAAACCCCGGGGGGGTTACCCCAGGATCCCCAAAGAAGTCATTGCGTCTCGGGGATTCAATTATTTCCAAAACCCTTTAATTTTTTCCCCCCCAGGATGCGACCCACACCAGCGGCTAACACCCGGGTACCTATTTGTGTGGAACGGGAAATAGGGAAAGGGAAAACGTGTGGAGTTTCCACCCCCCGGGGAATCAAACCCCGGCCCCCCGTGTGGAAGCGGGATTCAGCCACAGACCACCGGGCCACGAACAGGGTTTGCTTTACGTTTTTCCCTTCGAAAATCCCCTTTTTCAGCGATTTTTGGGACCCCCCGGGGGTTCGCCACTCATGCCGTTCGGGCAACTATACATGGAACTTTAAACCAAAAGTTTACACCATTTTTCCCTTCGTCGTCCCCTGGCCCCGTTATGTTGACGAATTCCCCCTCTAATCCTAAACGTTTAACGTCCAAGCTCTCCAAACAAGCTCACCGGTGGGCCTTAAATCCTTTACACTTGAAAAGAATCGACAAACTTTCCCCTTTCCTTGATGTTCGCTCGCAAAGCGACCCGAACTTGGGTTTTAAATTATCGAAAAACCCCAACCCAAAAAAACGATTTCCCCACTTCTCCCACCAGACAAACAAAACCAAACGTTTGGGGGGGGATTTGGGGGCCCTTTTTTCCTCCTCATCAGGAACCAAAAAATGGGATTTCCTTGGGGAAAATGCACTATAATTGGGAACAAGTATTTCTAAACCCCCTACCCTCGCATTTAAGAACTGCGAGGGGGGGGCATTAAACATCTTCAACCACCCCAGAGAAACACTGCAAAAAGAGATACATGTCCCCCCCAAAAACCCATTGCAACTGTTTCCAACATTTTTCCCAAAAAAACTTTTTCCAAGTATCTACCTCCACAACCCGACCATCAAGGACATCACCATAGTAGAGAGGACAAGCTCCAGCCTCTGCAGGGTTATACAAATCCCTTGTAAGACTGCAAAAAAAATTATATGGGGGGCCGAAAAACATAAAGAGACCCCCAAACACGCTTTTCAGAACCCCAAATATGAAAGCGGGATGAGATAAAGGGAAAATCCTTGTAAAACACGCAATTCACACAACCTTTAATCAACTACAAAATCAAGACTTAAAAGCCAAAAAAACACTCAATACAGAAAATCCTGGAAACATGTTTTCTCTAAACCAACAAATTTTAACCAGAACAATGGGTTCTTAACATAGCTTAAACCCCCTCGCCAAAAACTTTATCGTTACCCATAAGAACATAGAAAAATGCAGAAGGGCTACAACTTGTCCAAACCCCCCCCCAAACCCCAGAAATTAAAAACCCACCCGTAGATCTCAACAGTTTCCCCCCACCGACTTCAACATTTGCTATAAATACTCTTACCTTCCAACCCCAGGGAAATCCGGGTGAGTTGAAAAAGCCCATGGTTTGGGGAAAAGTTTTTTCAAAAAGGGTCACATTATACTGCATTTGTGTTTTAAATTTTTAGGGCTAATTTATTATTTTTCAAAAGTGAAGCTTTTAACAATAAATCCACTAATACAAGGGAGGGATGTTTTTCGAGGTTGGGAGTGTGAGTGTGAATTACTGTTTAATCAGGCCCCACACTCCCTTTCGGGGGGGGGGGGAAAGGAGGGGAAGGGGTAGCGGGGGCTAGACTGACCCCTAAACAAGCAGCGGAGTAAAAATATCACTTTGGGGGGGAGAAAAGGCGGGGAAAAACGGAGCGTGACCCACCCACCTTAATAGTACCCGGCCCTGAATCTATCACTTTCGGGGGGGGGAAGAAAGACGGGGGGCTTGATTTCCCCACCTTAACTAGTAGCCGGGAATGTAAAAATTCGTTACTTTTTCCCCTATCTTTGAACTTTTCCCACACTCCCCCCTACCAAGATTAAAGTCAAAGGGGGTAAGAAAAATGGGGAGGAAAATTCTAACATGTGGAAGTCGCGTAAGGCAACAAACTTTTACTGACTGTCACGGCTTAACCATCAAATTAAATTTGGTAACCCTAATACCAATATGGAAAAATTTAAAACCCCGGGTGCCAAACCCCTCGAAAGGGGACTGTTTGGGTTTCCCTAAAAATTTTGGTATTCAAAGGGTTTTTGGTCCTTTTTAAGATAATTCTTTCCCCCAAAAAAATTTAATTTGGGGGTACCCCACACAAAGGGCTAAACATTCCTTTTTTATTTTGGGATCTTGTTTTTTGCAGAAGGGGGTTTTTCCGGTTTGGGCAACAGGGAAGGGGGTCCATCTGGTATTGTAGAAAACCGACCTAAGCCGATTGGGGGCATCTTCTCAAAAAAAAGTTTTTTTAATATCTAATTTAATATAGGGGCTTTCCAAAGATACTTTTTTCTCTTTAACTTTTTCCCAGAGTCGGAAAATTCAAGAGGTTCCTTCCGACTTTTAGGATGTCAGAAAGATGCCTGTAAGATCAGTAAGGTTTGGGTTAAACGTGCATAAAAATTTACCAGAACAAGGAAAGCTATGCATGAGCTTCTTGGTTTTTGGGGAATTTAAATTCTAATAAAGCTTTGATCCTACTGGGGAGAGGCTGCAGAGAGTTATTAGAAAGTATCAGTCCAAGATATTAATCTTGTTATTACCCAAGGAAGATTTCTTCGGCTTGGCGGTGAGGCCATGCGGCGTAAACCTACGCCAAAACTTATGTTAATGTTTGGATATGTTCGCCACCACGTGGATGTCATTAACGTAAATGTTATCAAAATAAATTGAAACATTTGGCATATTACCCATGACCTTTCTCATCGGTCTCACGTAGGTAGCACGGCAGTTATCAACGTGGGCATAGTTTCTAGCGTTGCATCAGTCCTTGGGTGTGTAGGAAAAAGCGGTTTGTACTGCTTTAGAAGAACGGAATCTAACACATTACTTGTGTATGCCTGCGCATATCAATCTCTGAAAGAAGGAAGGTCATAAAATTTGTGTAGTTCCGCTATCTATTAAGGGCATAGGCTCAGCATCCCACCGAGTTTGCATTAAGGCCTCTGAAGTAATAGCTAGTCTATTGTATTATCCTCATTAACCATGCTACTGACGTGAACAATATGAAGATACTGAAGGTTCAATGATCTTTAGTTTTAATAATGTGTCTACCTCTCTGTCAAATGCATCCCTAAAGGTGAAACTGAACTGGTATAATTTTCGTTGATAGGATGCTCCGTCACTAAGTCAATCTTATGGACTACGTGCCCAGGTAACCACCTGGTATATCAGTAAAGTCAGTCTGAAAAGTTACTCACACATTGAAGTAGGTTCATCGTCTCTTTTGGTCATCAAAGATTCATTAATATTAATGTTGGTTGCGCCCGAGTGGTCAAGAGTCACCAAGTCATGATAGTTCTTCATCATTAGTCTAAGTTAGAGGTGTCAATTACACACACCTTACATTCTTCAGTTGTCTTATCAAAGTTCGTGTGGAAATAATAAGTCAAATTATTAAGGCAGTTAACATATTCTTCGGTTAATATTTCTTAGGATGTTGATATGATAAAGCTTAGGTTTCCCTTGACTTCTATGATGTAATAACTTTCCCACAATTTTTTATACTTTATATGGACCTTTCCATGCTGCTACTAATAATTTATTTGACTTGATCGGCAAAAGTACAAGAAACTTCATCCCCACTTTAAAACTTCTCTCTGACTTTTGGAATCAAAAATATGTTTTGTACAGGCCATTGACAAACTTAAGTTTTTCGAAACTATGTCAGAGGTCTCTTTAAGTTGGCTCTAAGGTCAGGGATGAAACTGGTTAAGAAGACTGAACCTCAGCATTATACCTCCCTCATTAGTCCATAGTTCTATGAAGGATGGACAATGGGCCTTGCCTGTCTACCATAAGAGAAGTCCATAAAGGTGAAAACCCCAAAGAGTCACTGAGATCTTCCTCATGGCAAACAAAGCACAGGGTAGGTAACGATGCCACTTCTTAGGTTAAGGGAGCAAGTTTCCTTAAATGGACTTGAGAATCGAATGCTGGCGCTAAAATCCTCACCATAACAGGCTGGGATGATAGGGTGTGGTGAAAGAGAGGCTTCACTCCAGAAGTGGATATAGATGTTGCATTAAGTCAGATGTGTATTGTGTCCCACGTCAGACAAAACTTCTATAGGGAGCCACTTGGAGAAGATGGACAAAAGGGGCTTCAGCACCTCTGTAGTGGTTATGCGTCCTTAAGGGTATGGCTTCAGGGAAACTCGAAGCATAATCAACTAATATTAATATATCTATGTCCCCCAGATGAAAGTGGAGATAAAGGACCAACGATGTCAATAGCTACTCTTTCAAACGGATACCGGAAAGATAGCATTTTGACCATAGTTACTCGCCTCACCCCTGGTACCTCGGGGAGGATGACTGTTGGCAAACTTTACACGATCTACAATAGGTAGTGACATCTGAGGACATTTTTGGCCAAAGGGTATGGCTTCAGGGAAACTCGAAGCATAATCAACTAATGTTAATATATATCTATGTCCCCAGATGAACAGTGGAGATAAAAGGAACAACCATGTCAATAAGCTCGTCTTTCATACGGTACCGTAAAGATAGGCATTTTGACCATAGTTACTCGCTGGTACCTCGGGATGGATGAATGTTGGCAAACTTTACACGATCTTACAATAGGTAGTGACATCTGAGGACATTTTTGGCCAAAAATAGGTTTCCCTAATTTTATTTAAGGTTTTACGATGCGAGAAATGTCTGGCCACTGGCAGGTCATGAGCATTTTTAAGAACAGTCTCTCTGCAATTGACTGGAGAACTAAGATGGATATAGTCTATCTCATCTGAATTTAATTTGAATACTGACTTGTACACGATACCTTTTATATATCAAATTTTATATGAAAGTTTTTCTTGGATCATTAATTTGTTTAGCAGCATTTGGCAATGTCTGAAGTGAGAAAGGGCAATTACGTTGTAACTTGACAAAGGAGTCCTTCCGTTATTTCTAATGGCTTAAGTTAGGGAAATCAAAGGATGGACAATAGGGGAAGCCTGGGCTTTGGTTCTGAGCATTGTCAAGACATTTATGGTATAGGACGGTGATATCTTTACTTTCATCTACAAGTGAACCGGTGATCCTACTTACCACGCTTTCGAGTGTATCATCAATTGTTTTTTTATCCCACATTGAATCTCACGAGACATTGTCTCATCTGAACTTTCAAGGGCTTTTCTGACTCTACACGAAGAGATCTGAAAAGCTTGTTGTCCACCTTTGGGATTGAAAGGTCAACCCTCGAAGGAAGAATGGCACCTTTTACATTACCTAATTAGTACAGAGCAAGAAGTGATGGGAGCTAAGTACGCTCTCAGTCCAACCTGTGAACCATTTAGACCTAATGGGTACCAACGGTGTAGGAAAAAGTGTCCTACGGCCCAAGTAGTCTGAAAGTATAGCAGATGGAACGAGTTCTTTAAGGTTAGGGAACAGTTATCAGAAATGACTATACATGTGCATCCAGTGTCTCGCTAAAATGGTGTACATTAAGTCCATTAACTGATTCCTGACAGAAGGGGCTGGTCATTCAGTCTTTAAACTCTTTCCAACTTTTTTGGACCTTCTTAGAAGGACAATCTGGACGTTTATGTCCCTTAAACCACACAAATGACAAACAGGGAATAAAAGAAGTCATTTTACTTTCCATTAGGGCTTTGATTTCTTAAGGTCTGATGAACCCTTGCCCTTAGGTTCGATCCTTTAGGTCTTTTATAGGAATTGTGAGCCTCCAGCATACAGCGTCAGCAGCCTCAGCACTTCCTCAGCTTTAATAAACTTACGTCTCTGATGAAATATTCGTATCTGATGGGGAAGAGCTGTCAGGAACTGGTCAGCACCATGAAGTTCTAAGAGATTCATAACTGTGATCAATTCCTGAACTCTCTATCCAAAAGTCGGAACAAAGAAAGAGTGTTACTGTAACTTGCTGAAGTTGCGAGGCATGTAAGGTGGCAGACCTGAAATCTTTCTGTATGAGATATGGTTTTTTGATATGCTTTAAGGATTGCCCTCTTCAGTAGGTTATAAATTACTTATGATATCCCTGCGACAAAGTTGCATAGATATTCATGGTGTACCAGAACATAACATTCCTACCTGGTAGCCCAGGTGTCAGCAGGCATTACAGAGGTAGCGGTATTTTCAAACCTTGATAATGTATGAAGTATGTCTTCCCTCTGGTGAAGGGAGGTAAATTCAGGTGTTGGAATATGTGCACATGACTGCACCGTTGTTCCCATTACTTCTTCCTCTAATTGTTGTTGTGTAAGAGGTTAACTTTTTATTCTATAATTAAAAGGCGAAGATTTTTGAGCTCGCGATCCTTTTCTCTCTCTTATTAACTCAAGTTCTCTAGCTTTTTCCTCAACTTCCACCTTTGCCTTTCCCAATTTTTCCTTTTTTTTAGCCTGTTCCCCACTATTTTCCCTTTTTCCTCACTTTCTACCTTTTTTCACGACAAGTCTATCACCCCCCTTTTTGTTTCTTTTTTCTCTTTTTAACTTTTTCCTTGGATTTCTCTCTCTTTTTCCCTCTCTCCTTTTTCCCCTGTTTTCAAGGTTCTTTTCTCCTTTTTCTCTTCCTTTCGTTCCTCTCTCTCCTTTTTCCTTTCTCTTTCGATTCTCCTCTCCCTTTTTTCTTCTTCTCTTTCCCTTCTAACTTCTCTCTTCTCCCCAAATTTCTCCTCTTTAAAGTCTTTTTCCTGGATCTTAGCCTAATGAAAGATTCAAATTTTTCCCTGTTATTCCAACTTATTTCCACTTTCATCCAAAACGGGTTTTTTTCCTCATCTTGCAAGAATAATTTAAACATAGGGGGAAAAAAACGGTTTAAAGAAAACGGGGGTTTCAATTCCTCCTGTTCAAATTTAAAAATAAAAAAGGGGCCTCGCCCCTGCTTCAATTAAAAATATGTTTTAATTAAAACAAGGGGTTCTATGCCGGCCCCGACAAACAGAAAAGTAGAAGGGGTCCCTTGACCATCCAATCTTCTCACCAACAAACAAGATGTCCATCGAATTCCCCTTGATAAAAAAAAGCTCATGAAACAAATTTCACTGGAAAAACTCGGGGGCCCCCAGATCAACCTCCAACAGTGTTTCAACTCACAAGAAAGGTGGGAGAATTATATTTATCCGCCACTTTTACTTACATAAATTGAGACTATAACAATCACCAAATTTTTTAAATACCTTACCCAGTCCCCCACCATAAAAGATTACTCATGGCTGGTGGGAACAGTCGTGGGTATGCGCGTGAAGTTCCAATGGAGATTCGAGATGGAAAATTTAATCTTGATTCGTCAGTTTTATCCTGGCAAGGTCGCCACTTGGAAGGGTTACTCAGCCCGTAAAACTTCAGACAGTATTACCAAGGGTGGGGCCTCCTCAGGAAAATTAAAGAATAAAAAAAAGAAATAAAACAGACAAACTAAACACTTTATTAAATAAAAATATAAAAAAATAAAACACTTAAATAAAAATTAACCTACTTAAAAAAAATGAAAAAAGAAAAATATAAAAGATAAATGAATTCAACGCTAAAATAAAGGGTGTCTGGTGTTTTGGGGACCCGGTTGTTGAAATCGAGCCGTTTCTGATGAGGGGGGGGGGTCGCAGGGTTTGGGTTTCACCCACGGCTAGTTTTTTCAATATAGCCTTTAGTATTATATCCCCCAAAAGGAAAGCAGTTCTTTACCGCGCAAAATGAGGGGTTACGTCCTGCAATTTTAACAGGACAGGTAATTAAATCCAAAAAGGGGGAAATCTCAGGAGTTTCCACTCCACCCTTCTTCTGTTGATTGACAGGTGACCCTCTCGTCATCCAAGATAGTGATGGGGCTGTGGTCATGATTACTGTTTGGACCAGACCCAACACTCACCTTTCGGGGGGGAGG
>NW_026466543.1:0-11984 GCF_026875155.1 Cherax quadricarinatus
CTCAGAAAATTGAGGACATCAAGTATGAGAGTCCCCTAGGAGCTAGCGACCACGTGGTTCTGTGCTTTGAATACATAGTAGAGCTGCAAGTGGAGAGAATAACAGGAGTTGAATGGGAAAAGCCTGACTATAAAAGAGGGGACTACATAGGGTTGAAGAACTTCCTGCGGGAGGTCCAGTGGGACAGAGAACTGGCAGGAAAGCCAGTAAATGAAATGATGGAATATGTAACAACAAAATGCAAGGAGGCAGTGGAAAAGTTTATTCCCAAGGGCAACAGTAACAATGGGAAGACCAGAACGAGCCCCTGGTTTACCCGACGGTGTAATGAGGCAAAAACAAAGTGTAATAGAGAATGGAAAAAGTACAGAAGGCAGAGAACACACGAAAATAGGGAGATCAGTCGCAGAGCCAGGAATGAGTATGCACAGGTAAGGGGGGAGGCCCAGCGACAGTATGAAAATGACATAGCATCGAGAATCAAGACTAACCCGAAACTGTTGTATAGCCACATCAGGAGGAAGACAACAGTCAAAGACCAGGTGATCAGATTAAGGACAGAAGGTGGAGAACTCACAAGAAATGATCAGGAGGTATGTGAGGAGCTGAACAGAGATTTAAGGAAGTTTTTACAGTAGAGACAGGAAGGGCTGTGGGAAGACAGCACAGAAGGGAACATCAAGAGGGAATATACCAACAAGTGTTGGATGACATACGAACAACTGAGGAGGAGGTGAAGAAGCTCTTGAGTGACCTTGACACCTCAAAGGCGATGGGACCGGACAACATCTCCTCATGGGTCCTTAGAGAAGGAGCAGAGATGCTGTGCATGCCTCTAACCACAATCTTCAACACATCCCTTGAAACTGGGCAACTACCTGAGAAATGGAAGACAGCTAATGTAGTCCCATATTTAAGAAAGGAAACAGAAACGAGGCACTAAACTACAGACCTGTGTCTCTGACATGTATTGTGTGCAAAGTCATGGAGAAGATTATCAGGAGGAGAGTGGTCGAACACCTGGAAAGGAACAAGATTATAAATGAAAACCAGCATGGGTCATGGAAGGCAAATCCTGTATCACAAACCTCCTGGAGTTTTTATGACAAGGTAACAGAAGTAAGACACGAGAGAGAGGGGTGTTTTAGATTGCGTTTTCCTAGACTGCAGGAAGGCCTTTGACACAGTTCCCCCCAAGAGATTAGTGCAGAAGCTGGGGGATCAGGCGCATGTAAAAGGGAGGGCACTGGCAATGGATAAGGGAATACTTGACAGGGAGGCAGCAACGAGTCATAGTACGTGAAGAGGTATCACAGTGGGCGCCTGTTACAAGCGGGGTCCCACAGGGCAGTTCTAGGACCAGTGCTATTTTTGATATATGTGAACGACATGATGGAAGGAATAGACTCTGAAGTGTCCCTGTTCGCAGATGACGTGAAGTTGATGAGAAGAATTAAATCGGACGAGGATGAGGCAGGACTGCAAAGAGACCTGGAGAGGCTGGACATGTGGTCCAGTAACTGGCTTCTCGAATTCAATCCAGCCAAATGCAAAGTCATGAAGATTGGGGAGGGGCAAAGAAGACCGCAGACAGAGTATAGGCTAGGTGGACAAAGACTACAGACTTCACTCAGGGAGAAAGACCTTGGAGTGACCATAACACCGAGCACATCACCGGAGGCACCCATCAACCAAATAACTGCTGCAGCATACGGGCGCCTGGCAAACCTGAAAATAGCGTTCCGATACCTTAATAAGGAATCGTTCAAGACACTGTACACTGTGTATGTTAGGCCCATACTGGAGTATGCAGCACCAATCTGGAACCCACACCTGGTCAAGCACGTCAAGAAGTTAGAGAAAGTACAAAGGTTTGCAACAAGGCTAGTCCCAGAGCTCAAGGGAATGTCGTACGAGGAAAGGTTAAGGGAAATCGGACTGACGACACTGGAGGACAGAAGGGTCAGGGGAGACATGATAACGACATACAAGATACTGCAGGGAATAGACAAGGTGGACAGAGATAGGATGTTCCAGAGAGGGGACACAGGGACAAGGGGTCACAACTGGAAGCTGAAGACTCAGACGAGTCACAGGGACGTTAGGAAGTATTTCTTCAGTCATAGAGTTGTCAGCAAGTGGAATAGCCTAGCAAGTGAAGTAGTGGAGGCAGGAACCATACATAGTTTTAAGAAGAGGTATGACAAAGCTCAGGAAGCAGAGAGAGAGAGGACCCAGTAGCGATCAGTGAAGAGGCGGGGCCAGGAGCTGAGTATCGACCCCTGCAACCTCAATTAGGTGAGTATAATTAGGTGAGTACACACACACACACACACACACACACTAGCAAGACTGGACCTTGTGTTCACCCTGAGTAGCTCAGACATTGAGCACATCACATATGAAAGGCCCCTTGGAGCTAGTGACCACGTGGTTATGAGCTTTGAATACATCGTGGAGCTAAAAGTGGAGAGGGTAACAGGAGTAGAAAGAGAAAAGCTAAACTATAAAAAGGGGGACTACACAGGAATGAGGACCTTCCTGCAGGAGGGTACAGGAGTTGGTAGGAAAATCAGTAAACGATATGGTGGACTTTGTAACAACAAAATGCAAGGAGGCAGAGGAAAGGTTTGTTCCCAAGGATAACAGAAATAATGGGAAGGACAGAACGAGCCCTTGGTTTACCCGAAGGTGTAGGGAGGCAAAAACTAAGTGCTCTAGAGAATGGAAAAAGTACAGAAGGCAAAGGACTCAGGAAAATAAAGAGATTAGTCGACGAGCCAGAAACGAGTATGCAGAGATAAGGAGGGATGCGCAGCGGCAGTATGAAAATGACATTGCATCGAAAGTCAAGTCTGACCCGAAACTACTCTACAGCCACATCAGGAGGAAGACAACAGTCAAGGACCAGGTAATCAGGCTGAGGTAAGAAGGTGGGAGCTCACAAGAAATGACCAGGAAGCATGTGAGGAGCTCAACATGAGATTTCAAGAAGTATTTACAGTGGAGGCTGAAGGGACACTGGGAAGACAAAACAGTGGGGTACATCAACAAGGGATATACCAACAAATGTTGGATGAATTACACACAACTGAGGAGGAGGTGGAGAAGCTCCTAAGTGACCTTGATACCTAAAAGGCGGTGGGACCGGACAACATCTCTCTTTGGGTCCTTAGAAAGGGAGCAGAGACACTACGTGTGCCACTAACCAAAATCTTCAACACTTCCCTTGAAACTGGGCAACTACCTGAAGTATGGAAGAAGGCAAATGTAGTCCTCATCTTTAAGAAAGGAGACAGAAATGAAGAACTAAATTATAGACCAGTGTCACTGATGTGTATAGTACGCAAAGTCTTGGAAAAGATTATCAGGAGGAGAGTGGTGGAGCACCTGGAGCAGAACAAGATTATAAACGACAGCCAGCACGGATTCATGGAAAGCAAATCCTGCATCACGAACCTACTAGAGTTTTATGACAAGGTAACTGAAGTAAGAAATGAGAGGGAGGGGTGGGTTGATTGCATTTTGTTGGACTTCAAGAAGGCCTTCGACACAGTTCCTCACAAGAGATTAGTACAGAAGCTAGAGGAACAGGCACGTATAACAGGAAGGGCATTGCAATGGATCAGAGAATACCTAACAGGGAGCCAACAGCGAGTCATGGTCCGTGATGAGGTATCACAGTGGGCGCCGGTGACGAGCGGGTCCCACAGGAGTCAGTCCTGGGACCAGTGCTATTCTTGGTATATGTGAACGACATGACGGAAGGGATAGACTCAGACGTGTCCCTGTTTGCAGATGATGTGAAGTTAATGAGGAGAATTAAATCAGACGCAGACCAGACAGGTCTACAAAGAGACCTGGACAGGATGGATGTGTGGTCCAGAAACTGGCTCCTAGAATTTAACCCCGCCAAATGCAAAGTCATGAAGATCGGAGGAGGGCAAAGAAAACCGCAGACAGAGTATAGGCTAGGAGGCCAAAGGCTGCAAACCTCACTCAAGGAGAAAGACCTATGAGTGAGTATAATACCGAGTACATCGCCAGATTAGATTTTGCCACCGAAGTGGCTAGTTTATTGTGCACCCCATATCCATCCTGTGGACGGTAGCGCGAGAGCATGTGGATACACAAAAGGCCTAGGAACTAGGCCCCAAAGGGTTAACAGGAATACATATGGATTTATATCTACATATCTATAGTTCACTTATCTGTTACAAGCAAATTTAGGAAATTTGCTTAGTATATCTGGTATCTTATTTTCATTAATAAGATATCTTGACATGTCACATAGGTTATTATACTGTCTGTCTCTGTATTCCTCAATAAGTGGACAATTAAGCACATAGTGTTCAAGAGAGTGACCATATGCCTGATCACATAATTTACATTTAGTTTGATCATCATCTGTGTGTCTCCCAAACTGCCAGAAGTACTTGTAACCAAGCCTAAGCCTGGCCACTACAACATCAGTCAGTCTGTTCACATTGCAAGTTGCTCCATAAACATACTTATCTACGTTCATGTTATCATAGTGGGTTATAGATCTACTCAGGCTTCTAACTGCATTCCTATAACAATCATCTTCATTATTTACTTCTCTCCTAATATTATCGCCAGAAGCACACATTAACTAGATAACTGCTGCGGCTTATGGGCGCTTGGCAAACCTGAGAATAGCGTTCCGGTACCTCTGTAAGGAATCGTTCAAGACTTTATACACTGTGTACGTCAGGCCCATACTGGAGTACGCAGCACCAGTTCGGAACCCACACCTGGTCAAACACGTCAAGAAATTAGAGAAAGTGCAAAGGTTTGCAACAAGGCTAGTTCCAGAGCTAAGGGGAATGTCCTATGAAGATAGGTTAAGGGAAATCGGTCTGACGATACTGGAGGACAGGAAGGTCAGGGGAGACATGATAACGACATACAAAATACTGCGTGGAATAGACAAGGTGGACAGAGACAGGATGTTCCAGAGATGGGACACAGAAACAAGGGGTCACAATTGGAAGCTGAAGACTCAGATGATTCAAAGGGATGTTAGGAAGTATTTCTTCAGTCATAGAGTAGTTAGGAAGTGGAATAGTCTGACAAGCGATGTAGTGGAGGCAGGAACTATACATAGTTTTAAGACGAGGTATGATAAAGCTCATGGAGCAGGGAGAGGGAGGACCTAGCAACGGTCAGTGAAGAGAAGGGGCCAGGAGCTGAGTCTCGACCCCTGCAACCATAATTAGATGAGTACAATTAGGTGCGTACACACACACACGAGCACCAGCAGGAATTTGTGAAATATGGCTTCGTCCTCGTCAAATAAGAGCAACAGTTATTTCTTCAAGCAGTAATTAGTCTGATAATATTATTATGCAGCCTGTACCTGTCGATAGTATTATTATGCAGCCTGTTCTTATGTTATGGGGGTAGGAGTAGTCAGCATATTACATAGGTATCTATAGATACATATAGAAGTAGCGCGTTCGGCGCTATGTGGGCATATGTAAGTCTAACACTTGGTGCTTCTGTTCATCATTTAGTAAATAGATACCTGAATTTTAGTCTGTTGTTGTGGATCGCATACACGGGAAGGATCTAAACTTCCCAATAGAAATAATCCACTTTTATTGGCTTTCTTGGTATATTCTGGATTATCAGCCGTGCGGCATTAATAATCTGAATAGAGTTCTTTCAATAGTCCCTTACTCAGCAAATACCATCAGTAACACACGCACTAAGTGCAATATGAAGCTGTGCGGAAGACATCCTGTGCAATCAATAGCTTTGTCAGTAGCCGAGTCAGCATAAAAATCCACCAGCCAGAGCGGGAGTGTACATTATACTTTGCAGCAATGTCACACTCGACGAGATACCTAGAAATTTACAGACGATAGTTTTTAAACACAATTGTGGACTAAATATAACTATAACTATAATTTTTAAAGGGGTGGACCGGTAAGCCAGAGGAAGGCTTCGGTCAGATGACCAAAAGTTCCAGCTGCGGGTCATCATACGACTAAGACCCGCGTCAGGAAACACTTGCCCTGTTTCCTGAACAAACCTTACCTAACCTAACTTACCAGTTGTGGAAAATAGCATGAATAAGACATATCCTAGTCTTTATCATATTGTTTCCACTCGTAATCTGATATGGGAGATTACTTACACATATCATATACATGGCTATGCTAATTGCACTAGGAAAATACTTATTTGCAGTAGATGAAGAGAGAGTATTTAGCTAGAATTTTAAGTAATATGTCTTTATGGGTGAGACAGACACTTCAGGGCATTGAGAAGGAACTATCTCTCAATTATTTATTTTTTCGCATTCATGTACAAAATGAAGACTGGTTGTCTTGACTAAGAAGTAAGGGAGGGTAGAAGGGAACTCACCTGAGGAAAATGCCAGACAAAAGATGAGATGAACAGCAGTAGCATTTTAACTGAGATCATAATTCACAATTGTTCCAGTTAGGGTATTGTGACATATTCTCCCTGTTCGTATGTCACCATAAGTAGGCAAGTAAGTAAATTTCGTAAGTAACAAGTAAGAAAATAAGTAAGTCTTTAATTCAGATTCTTAACACAGGTTAACCTAAGATATCACAAGAAAGTCAAACACTGAAGCTCTGAAAACGTTTATAATATTTTTACAGAAAATTTTATGTATAATTTTAACCTAGGATACCCAATAACCTAAAAAAATATTTTATTTTCCATTGCAACATCCTAAAATTACCAGGAAAGAAGTGATAATTTTAACATAATTGAGTTTAAAGTGTATCGAGTATTCAAGAGGGTATTAAGGTTGCGTGTCACCTTTTTTACAAACAAGTCAAGAATACTTTAATCCTTAAAAATGGGGGTGAGCCTCATCGTCAACCACCTGCCGTATTGTAGCTGACGAAGTGTCAACTATCAGGATATTTGTGTCTATACTGCATGTTTTGTCTGTCTAACCCCCCATCACTCTCTGACAGGGAAGCCCTCTAGCAGGTGAAGAGCTCTTATTCAAGGAAGTGAAGGTACTTTTCCCTTCCTTTGTATTAAATTTGATTGCCTTCTATACCCCAATGCGCTGTAGGGCCCCTGTGTATTTTGCACTTCCCCGCGGCTATTGCATTAATAATAATAATTTGACAGGGGTATCAAAATAACTATTTTCTCAGTCACATTTTGTTCCCTTTATTTCCTTCCATTTTTTTGTGTTCAACTGTGTATTACCAGTATGTTATTGTGGCTTTTTTGCACTACTATAAAAACATGTTAAAATTTTGCACTTGGCTACTAACTGTATACGTCCGTCCACGTGCTTTTGTGACCGAGGCTTTTCTAAGCTTTAAACCTCATATCTACCAAACCTTGCTATCTAAACGGGTTATCATCTACGAAGTCCTCAGTCTACCAGATTCTCTCTAATCTATTGGTCCTCTGATCTATCAGGAACTGCCAGTCAATTAATTTCTACTGTGCACACAACCTTCCTGAGGACTTTCAGCCAGTGATGATTCTTTCAGCCAGTGATGATTCTTTCAGCCAGTGATGCCTCTTTAGCCAGTGATGCCTCTTCACCAGTGATGCCTCTTCAGCCAGTGATGCCTCTTCAGCCAGTGATGCCTCTTCAGCCAGTGATGCCTCTTGCAGCCAGTGATGCCTCTTGCAGCCACTGATGCCTCTTGCAGCCACTGATGCTTCTTCAGCCAGTGATGCCTCTGCCAGCCGGTGATGCCTCTGCTAACCGGTGATGCCTCTGACAACCACTGATGCCTTTCCAACCAGTGATTCCTATGCCTATTGTAGATAACTCATATGGACTTAAATTTGTTTTAATTTAACCACATTGTTCAGATATTGGGTATTGCAAATCAATCATAGCAGTATTGAAGCCACATTCTTTAACTCGTTTTATCTCTGTATATCTCATTAGTTAGTCCAGTCAACGATACCTTCTGGTCAGCACCACTTTTTCTTACTGTAACACCTAACCACTTAAATATGTTAAAATTTAACCATACCTTGCTATAATAATGGGCATTTGAAATAACAGTATACAAGCTATGTTGTGATCTTTTTATAACTTAATTCATGCGTGTATAAACTTGTACTAATATTTCCAGATGATTAATCTGCTGCTGCCACCGAGTCTGGTCCTGCTGGCTACGTTTGCTGCCACCGATGTCTCGTCCTGCTGGGCTACGTTTTGCTGCCACCGATGTCTGGTCCTGCTGGCTACGTTTGCTGCCACCGATGTCTGGTCCTGCTGGCTACGTCTGCTGCCACCGATGTCTGGTCCTGCTGGCTACGTCTGCTGCCACCGATGTCTTGTCTTGCTAGCTATGTCTGCTGCCACCGATGTCTTGTCTTGCTAGCTATGTCTGCTGCCACCGATGTCTGTTCCTGCTGGCTACGTCAGCTGCCACAGATGTATGGTCCTGCTGGCTACGTCTACTGCCACCGATGTCTGGTCCTGCTGGCTACGTCTGCTGCCACCGATGTCTGGTCCTGCTGGCTACGTCTGCTGCCACCGATGTCTGGTCCTGCTGGCTACGTCTGCTGCCACCGATGTCTTGTCTTGCTAGCTATGTCTGCTGCCACCGATGTATGGTCCTGCTGGCTACGTCTGCTGCCACCGATGTCTGGTCCTGCTGGCTACGTCTGCTGCCACCGATGTCTTGTCTTGCTAGCTATGTCTGCTGCCACCAATGTATGGTCCTGCTGGCTACGTCCTGCTGCCACCGATGTCTTGTCTTGCTAGCTATGTCTACTGCCACCGATGTTCTGGTCCTGCTGGCTACGTCTCTCCTGCCCCGATGTCTGTTCCTGCTAGCTACGCTGCTCGTACGTTCATAGTTTGTCAGATTTTCACACAGGATGGTTTATTCCTGTTATACTTACCCAGCAGATAATTTCCTTCATACTCCATCCTAGAGATGTGTGCCAGATGAGGCTGGCAGACATCAGTATGGTCCAAATAACTTGCCAAAGTCACCTATAATATATGCTCGAATACTAAATATATTGATCATGTATTTAATATTTGTTAGCATAATCATTAATACATACATAGTGAAGTAATATTTATAAGTGGTTGGTCACCAGAAGTTTATAAAATAAATAATCATAGCGGTAATACTAGTACTAACAATCCTAACACTAACAACCATAACACAAAAATAACCAAAGCGCAAGTGCCTCATCCAGCCAGCGATATCTTGTTTCTAGCCAGCGATACCTTGCGTGTTACCAGCGATACCTTGTTTATCAGTGATACCTCGTTTGTTACCAGCGATACCTTGTTTTTCACCAGTAGTACCTTGTTTGTTATCAGCGATACCTTGTTTGTTACCAGCGAGACCTTGTTTATCAGTGATACCTCTTTGTTACCAGCGATACCTTGTTTTTCACCAGTAGTACCTGTTTATCAGCGATAACCTTTATTCAGCGTACCTTGTTTGTCAGTGATACCCTTGTTTGTTACTAGCGATACCTTGTTTGTCAGTGATACCTTGTTTGTTACCAGCGATACCTTTTTTTTTTTCACCAGTAGTACCTTGTTTGTTACCAGCGATTACCTTGTTTTTCACCAGTAGTACCTTGTTTGTTACCAGCGATACCTTGTTTTTCACCAGTAGTACCTTGTTTGTTACCAGCGATACCTTTTTTTTTTCCACCAGTAGTAACCTTTTTTTTTTACCAGCGATACCTTTTTTTCTTACCAGCGAGACCTTGTTAAAACCAGTCTGGAAGACGCAAGACAGTTTTTGGGTTTTCCTGGTGCCTAACCTCCGGTTTTATTAAATATCCGAACAAATCTTATTACCCTAAAGGTATTGAAGTGTGTCAGCCTGTGCTGGGAGATTCCAGTCCAGTGTACAGTGCTTAAATCACCTGCCCATATAGCCTCAGATGCTATGTATCTTTCCCATTAGATTTTCATATATTGTCAATAATATTTTATGAATGATAATGTAATCTACATAATAACACAGTTAAAAATGCTAATAATACAAAATTTTATTTTAAGAAAATTCTAACATAATTCATAACTTGTATTTTAATAATTTTAAAATAATGTTGTTTAAATGGAATGAATGTTGCATTTAACAATGAATCAGTGTTTTAACTAATGATACTGCGTTCTAGGTAAAGACGCAGCCTAGTGTTCCGGCCCCTGACGCAGCCTAAATGTTCCGGCCGTGACGCAGCCTATGTTTCCAGCCCGTGACGCGCAGCCTAGTGTTCCGGCCCGTGCGCGCAGCCTAGTGTTCCGGCCCGTGGGCGCGCAGCCTAGTGTTCCGGCCCGTGACGCGCAGCCTAGTGTTCCAGCCCATGACGCGCAGCCTAGTGTTCCGGGCCCGTGACGCGCAGCCAGTGTTCCCAGCCCGTGACGCGCAGCCTAGTGTTCCAGCCCGTGACGCGCAGCCTAGTGTTCCAGCCCGTGATGCGCAAACCTAGTGTTCCAGCCCGTGACGTAGCCTAGTGTTCCAGCCCGTGACGCAGCCTAGTGTTCCAGCCCGTGAGCGCAGCCTAGTGTTCCAGCCCGTGACGCAGCCTAGTGTTTTCCCGCCCGTGACGGCAGCCTAGTGTTCCAGCCCGTGACGCCCGCCTAGTGTTCCAGCCAGTGGTATAATCTGGGTCCTGGCTACAAGTTATCCTTCAAATACCCAGAAGACTGAATAAACTTTGGTTATAAATTATCTGTTTTATTTGTTCACCCAAACTTTAAAAAATCGATTGTAATGATGTCCCGTGTTCAATACTGACACTTCAATTAAATATGAAAGATATAATACAGAAAAGAGAGCAATATCGACATTAAATACTGATAATATTTTGTTCACTGCAAGTAATACTGCCCAAGGTGGTGCTTTGATGCTTGGGACGGGCTCTTGATTCAAGGAAATGGGTCAATTTACCTCTTGAATCGACCTTGTCTCCCATTCCCTTGCTCTTCCCTGACCCCTGTGGGTTTAGAGCTGCCCAGTAATAACTGTTGTGATAATTTTGAGGACGTAAGTAAACTGTTCTGAAGGGCGAGTCCAAGAACAGTTTGTAAATTAAAATGCAAAAAAAAAAGCGGCAAGTGATACATGCTAGACCGGGGAGCAGCGACAGTATCAAGAAAGCTTCATTGGGGGTACCTTTTACTGATGATTAAATACTGAAACCTTGTCACTATTTTTCTACTAATACTGGGGTTTCTATTAACCAGGCCCACTAATGCTACTGCTGCAATACGTTTACCCTCTAATACTATTACTACTACTGCTACTATTACAAAAATTGCATACTATTTTTATATTTTTTAATTTTTTAAAAATGCTATTATTATTTTCCATTTTTTTACTTAGTTAGTTTTTTATATTATGCTGCTGCTCTATTTTTTTTATTTACATTCTAATTTCTGTTACTTAACACTGATACTATCCCTCCCTGCTCCTATATATAGCCTGTTCTCAATACCCCCATTATTTTTTCTTCCGGGACCTAACCTGTGGGGGGATAACCCCAGGGGGCCTTACCGGGGTAGGCAAACTAGGGATTTCCAGGGCCCCCCGCTTTGGGGGCCCCCTGGGCCAAGGGGTTCAGGGGCTCTCCAAAACGGCACATGGTGTAAGTGCAAAGGGGTCCCCACCCAAAAAGTTCAAGTGTTTCGAGAGTAAAAAATTTATTTTTTTAAAAAATTTAAACAAAACAAAAATAATGAAATAAAATAAAAAAAAAATAAATAAACCTAACCATAGAGGCAACACCAACACGCCTTTGTTTACATCGAAAAAAGCTTGTTTTTTTCCCCCCTAATGGGAGTATGGCAGATTTCCTCCCAATTTTTTTAGTAATTACCGTTTTAGACTGTACTGTGACAAAAATTAAAATGAGTGTTGTTTATAACATTGTGTGATGGATAAATGTTTTTTTTCGCCTCTAAAAGTTAAGGGGGAACCCGATAGGTTCTTGACCAGTAAAAACCATGGACCGTAAAG
>NW_026466544.1:0-12323 GCF_026875155.1 Cherax quadricarinatus
ACCCGGTAAAGTTGCCACTGGTGTGAGCCAAGAGGAACCTGCAAGTTAGGGAGAGGTCCTATGGGAGGACATAAGCCACGAGACGGCCCCTTTTGAGCCCGACGCCAACACAATACCCCATAGCCAGCTTCTCGTCGCAGTTGACGAAACCAGGCAAAAAACCAAGAAATTGCCCAAATTTACCTGAGGAAAACCCTCTAGAGAAAGAAACAAAAAGGGGGAGCACTGTAGCGGGCCTACAACCCATACAGGGGGCGCTTTCACCCAAAATTTACCAAAAATTTTAAAAGGGTCCATGGGTTCCTCTTTCAGTGACTCTTACTAAGTTTGTACAAAATGTAAAACAAACCAAAAGAAAAACTTTTTCATCTTGTTGGATTGTATACCAATCATGTAAAATCTGTCAACACTGCAACATCAAGAATTTTGATTCAGAGGACACCTTCCAAAACCCTTTTTCACGACTACTACTACTACTATTACTAACCTCCCCCAGTATGATTTACCCCCTAGGGACCCCACCTACCAAAAATGTCTTCGACACTACACATCCCTACCATCGACCCCAGTAAATAAGCGCTAGCCTTCTTGCCTGTCTCCATTTTTTCTGACAACATGTCTTCGCACCAACCCAAGGCTGAGACATTACCCATCTTTTATTTTTGTTCTACTGTCTTTCGTTATTCCTTGATTATGCTTGAAAAGCAACGGGTGACGAAACGTCACAATGAACCCCCCGATGTGCACAAGTGTCTAATTTAAAAAACAGTTTGTTCCATCAATCCAAGCCTAATGTAAACCAGGCTTTTCTTATCCTTTCAAAATGTAAAGTTTTCAAACAGAACCACTCTGTTTTCCTGTTTTGGGTTAGACTCTAACTTGCTGAACATTTCCCATTAGTTTTTACATCTTTTATTTTAGTTCTTCATAAACCCCCATTAATTTTGTGCCACAGAGACAAAATTTGGGGTCCTTTCAGAAGAATTAGAAAACTGTGCACATCTGGGTATTTTTTTTTACATAACGCTTCGCAAACCAGGGGTAGCTTCATTAATACAACACAGCAGACGAAGAGGGAAAAGATGAGGTCTCAGTCCCTCAGCATAATAGCAGTTTTCGTCCCCGCTTTGATGAAACTGAACACAGACAGCAAATTTGGGCTTATTACCAAGTCCGATGAATAAGGTATTTTACGGGTAGGGGGAATTCCCCCGGGGGAAATAGTCCTGCCTAAGATGAGCCAGTGGTTTGTAATATTTTTTTGAATGTTTTCTGAAAAAAATTTACCGAATTGCTGTATTGACCGGGTGACTTAATGTAAAAATACCGAAAAATATTTTTTAGAAAACCAAACAAGTTGTTAAATGAGACACATGTGCAACTTTTGGGGTATGTTTACCCTGCAAACGTTTCGAAAACCAGGGGCTTCTTCAGTTCATAAAGAAACGATGAAACGAGCAGGAGTTTGAGATTTTCAGTTTCCTTACCTTGAAAGTTAAACACATGTGCAACACGGGAAACTTTATTGGAGTTCGCCATCCAGTGGATGGCGAAACTCTACAAAAAGATTTCCAAATTTTGCACTGGCTTTAACTTTCATATTGTCTTTTTTTTTAAAACCCTTCTTGCCCCTTTACCCTTGAGTTTTGAAATTCAATCCTTCATTTTGATAAATGTGCAGCATACTCGCGGGGATGGTTTATTTACTGCAAGCAATGACTGGAAAGGAGGCAGAGTTACCAGTGGTGCCTATTAGTCAGGCAAATCTGATGTTGAAATTCTAGGTTGAAGAGTCTGATCAAATTTCAGGAAATGATTAAAAACTGCCAATTTTAATAAAATTTTCCAAAAAAAATCCCAGATGTTGCACAATTTCACACTTAAAACTGCCGGTTTTCAGTACTTTTATCAGATTAATGGGACCAGCAACATTTTGGAGAAGAGCTGGGAGTTCTCCAGAATTTGTCTAACCAGGGGCAGCCCTACTTAAAATTTTGGGTTTTTTTCACTGTGACTCAACCTAAAATCTTTCATTTCGTTCGCTTGCGGTACACATCTCCGCGAGTTACCTCACTTTCAGTATGACTGATGAACCAACACATCGACTCAGGTGAGTGACTGATTACCTCAAACCCTCCTCCTCCCACGAAATTTGTTTGAAACCAAACTTTGCAAAAGTTCCATTTATAAATACCCAAGATTATGATATACACGACGTCGGTTTTAAAAATTCCATTGAATGTGTCCTCTGATATCTTCAGTAGTGTCATTTTAATTAACAACGATGATATATTACATTTATTTGAAAATTAATTTCTTTACAAAAAAATACAAGGCATGATAGACAAATACTTTATTTTTTAAGAGATATATACCTTTTGCTTTTAGAGCATTGCTAAAGGGTTTGGGAATAAATTTAACCCAAAGGTTGAACACATTTTAGTAATTTTCTTCCAGGGTGAAAGACCAAAAACAGCAGCAATTATTTCTCCAAGCTGAATAGCCTGTTTCGCGATCAGCTTTAAAATTTTGCCCCAAAATTCTCAATTTGGGTTGAGGTCGGGAATTTCCGGCCCAAATTTAAAACGCTTAGCCCACCTCTTCATCAGTAAATTTCTTTCCACAACGGGAAGCAAATGATTGCCAGGAGTTCTTTTATTCCACTTTTTTTCTTTGTTCCCCAACAACAACACCCCCCGGGGTTTTTAGCTTTAAAAAACCCCCCAAGACATTCCAGGGGGGTTTTTTGGCTTTTGCAAATGATCCATTTTGAAGGGGTTTTTCCTTGCCCATCTCACCCCAAAGATCTACCCCCAAGTACTTCAAAAATGGGCCATTTGAAAATAAACTTTTCTTCATTCCCCTGTCCCCAGTTTTATGATAAAGGGCCCTTCGCAACATTTTTTGCTTCATTTCAACAATCGAAATTGTTTTTTACCTGCTTTCGGCTTTTCGCACCTTCGGGGAGCCATATGCCCCCTACAGAGCTTTGCTTTTTTCTTGGGACCTTCACACAAATTATTAAGAAGCCTTGTCATTGTGAGGTATTCTCTTCTTGCATTCCACTCTTCCTTGAAGCATGCCCCTCGAGAAATGTTTTCTAAAGTTTCAATACTGCCCCTTTCCCTAGGGTAACACCCTTTATGAGTTCAGCAGAATCAGAAAAAAGGGAAAAATTTGACAAAATCACATTCACTCAAGAACTCTCAAAATTTATACGAAAAACCCCTTTTTAAGACTGCAGAGTCCACGTAACACCACAGTTTGGAGTTACCAAAATCAGTGGAAACCTTCCGAAAAAAAAAAGAACCCAACACTTTAAAATTAACCAGAGATAAGACACGAGATAATCAAAAAAATTCACTTTTGCCCCAAATTAATCTGCACATTACTGTATTTTCAAATGAAAGATTTTTGAAAAGGGGGCCAAACTTGTCACTTTCTATTTATTTTTCTAGTTCATTTTTCCATCTGCAATAGGGAGACCAGAATTATGTGGGATTTCCCATATTTTAATTCTTAAAAGAAGCAAAAATTTATTGCTTTAATACGAACATTTAGGGTTTTTGCTTTGCCCTTTTAGATTACTGCTAACCAGAACACCAAAAACTTTTTCGACCAAATACTAAATCTAAATTATATAGGGGTTAAACAAAAGGGTTTTGCAGAGAGTTTGCATCAATGTGGAGAAATCAGAGTGGGACGCATCATAGGGGTGTTCCAAGGCTTAGAAACGGCCCTTGTGTTCACAATTTATATAAATAATTTGATGGGGGAATAAATAGTGAAAAAACAAGTTTGCTGGGAAACCCCAAAATTTGGGCACCTAACTCTTTCTAATGAAACATTAGACCACTCCAAAGATCTAAATAGACTTTGCAGTGGCGGAGAAGGGGCAGGCATTTTTAAATAAAAATGCAAAGTTTTTAAACATTGAACAAGAAAAAACCATCCCACAATAAACCAAATAATGGGGATCTTAATATTACTGACTGAAAAAAAGGTTTTGGGGAGTTCTGGTTAGAAATAATCAAAAACCAAGACAACAGTGAAATAGATTCGCAAAAGCGAGCAAATCCGGCTACATACAAAGAGCATAAAAAAAATAAGAGTCCTCGGTTTTTCTTCAACTCTAATACCCTGGTTAGCCCTTTTTAAATTATACTGCACTTTTCTATCACGTATTACGAATAATTAAACGAAACTGGAAAACGATCAAATGGGGATGACGAAGTTGCCCCTGTGTATCAAATTTTCCTATGGGACAGACTGGAGCCCTAAATCTGTATTTCACAGAGCGTAAAATTTAAAGGGGGAAATTTTGATTGGGGTGTAAAATGAAAAACATGAATAAATAAAGGAAATGTAAATGTGTACTAAAAATACACCTAACGGGACTCCAGAAAAGGTTTTAAATTGGGAAAAATTCAAATCAGATGGAATAGGAAAGCACGGTTTGGAAAAGTTTTGTGGATGAGTGAACAAACTCCCGATACCGTCTAGAACAAGACTTGTGGGGTTTTTTAAAAATAGGTTGGATAAATACTTTAAACGGGTGTGAGGGGGTGTGATTTGGGGACCGACTACTTGTGCAAAAGGGTCTAATATCCCAGGTCTCCCCAAAGTGGATGTGACCTGCTTACGTGACTAGGTGGGTCACGGTTGAAGCTGGGTGACTTGGACCTGCCTCACATGGGCCAGTGGGCCCGCGAAGGTTCCCTTTTCTTATGTTCTCAGTTCTTAAATGCCGGGCGGGTTGTTTTTCCCATTTTAAATTTTTTGTTTGCCATTTCTCCGACCGATTTTTTTTTAGCGATCTAGAGTTTCTATAAAAAATTATCTGACGGTCTTTTTTGGGGGTTTCATCGAAAAATTTTCCAAAATTGTTGCTTTTTCGCACATTGCTGACCCCTTTGAATCCGCTTGTGACTCATCTCTCTTTGATTTTTTTCCCCCCTTTTATGTAAATTCTTTTGCCTATTGGAAATCTTTTCCGATCCATGAAAAAATTTCCCCCTATTCTTGTCTTCCTTTTTCAACATTTTCCAGTGTGGAACTCTGTAAAGGCATTTTTGAAGTCATATGCACGTATGGATTTCTTTATCGTCATTAACCTTCTCATATATTTTAAATAAAGAAAAGTTTTTTTAATACATAATGCAAAATGTCACTTTGTAAAACCGTGTTAAAATTCACTGATCTTTATGTTTTTAAAAGGTGGCTTCGAAATGCTTCTGCACATTAAAGGTTAGCTAGAATTTAAAATAGTCAGAAAACGCCTCTAACCTCAATCCCAGGAAATTTGAAAAAAAAATAATATAAGGCGGAACATTCGAAATTTCAGCCCAACACACTACATTAGACAGAAAAAACAGAACCCAATGGGGCAACAAAAAGACTTTATGAATGCAGTGATCTTGGAAAACTAGCCAAGGTTTTCAAGTTCCTCCTTACAATCCTTCAAAAAATTCTGAAACTTCTATTTTTGTTCTGAGAACTCTGTCACTACTGACTCTTGAACTTCCAAACTTATTTTCGTGCTGCCTATTTTTATTACCGATTTTTTGAAATTAGCTAGAACCTTCCTGAATTTCGTAAATCACCTGAGTCGATAACCACCTATTTTTGTATCTCACGAATTCTTAATCACTAGTAATTCCCTCGTCAAGGACTTCTCAAAGATCACACCAGATTTAGCCCCATTTAGAAACCCCCTTGCCAACTCGATCCAGATAGCACTTTCCCTAAATGCCATGACTCAACTTTTTTTAAAAACATCTCTTAGTGGTACCTATCAATAGCCTTACAAAAAAAATAAACAATATCAAATTTTCTTTATCATGATCAACGGCCTCAAAAGCTTAACTGTTTAACGTTAGAAAAATTAGTTAGGAAGAACGCCCCTGGGAAAATCTTTGTTGAGTGACATTAATAAAAATTATGCTTATCGAAATGGTTTCTTATACTATAGCTATAACGACTCAGTAATTTCCTACAATTAGGTCGGGTTTTGGGCGGTAATCCGGGGTAAGACTTCCCCTGATTTAAAATATAATTGCTTTAGCCATTTTCCACAAACAACACACACCTTTTAAAGGGAAATATATTAAAAATTTAGTAATGGGTCACAAAATTTCCTTTTTGCATCCTTAAGAACCCTTGAAAAAACTCGTCAAGGGGGCCTGGGATATTTTTTTTTTTCTGCGGTCTATTGTTCAAAACCCATTTCTCTAGTAACTGTGATATTACATTTTTTACTTCTTCGGCCCACTAAAAACCTAATTATTGGAATTATTGGGTGTCCCCCTGAGTGAAAACCGAGTGAAAATAATTTTTTAAAATATAGCACTTTTCATTCCCTTTTGGGTAAACCAAGAATTATTTTTTTAAACTCTCATTTTGTCAATCCCCGGGAAAAAACCTTTTGGGTTATTTTCGAACCCCAGCAAGTTTAATTTCGTATCCCCGTTTATTTTCCATACCACTTTATAACGCTCTTTTAATGTAAATATACAGATTCATAGGATACCCCCCCCTCTTTTGATGCCCCTATTTTCAAAATTTTTGGTCATTTCTATCTTCAATTTTTTTATACGGACAAATTTCTTTGGCCCATGTATAGTGTTTTAGAAAGCTGTCATATTGAAGCCCCTCTTCTTCCCACATCCCAGATATAATTTCTCAAAACCCTTTGTAATCTGCTAAGCAAAACGGGGACCGTTACTTAGTTTATTCCTCTATCAACTTCCATTCAAAATTCAAAAACAACCTACTACCTCTAAAAATAGGTAGATTCAAAATTTCCCATCAGAGTATTCCAATCACTCGACTAAAGTTAAAGTCCCCTAAATTACAAAGTTTTCTCCTTTGGCCTTAACAATTTCCTCCCAAAGTAGTCCCCCGGCCCTATCTAATTTTGGGGGACGTATGTCACCCCCAAAATTTAATTTTTCTTGCCCTCGAAAATTCACCCAAACAGATTAGTATGTGTTTCATATTTTATACTTTTTTTTATGCACATTTAAACGATCTGGGACATAGAGTGCCACCCCCCACCCCCTTTCCGATATTTTCGCTACTTGAAAAATTTAAAACCCTGAATGTAACATTCACAGGCTTCCCCCCGATTTTTCATAATAAACCATGTCTCATTAATTCAAAAACAAACGTTACCCGCATTGAAACTAATCTCAATTTGCCATCTTTTTCTTAAAATATTTATTTTAAAAAAAACTTTTTTTTTTTTTTTTTTCCTGTTCCCTTTTTTTTCCCTTCCCCCCCTTTTTTTTAAACCCCCCAAAAATTTTCCCCCCCCTTTTTTCCCCAAAAAAACATGAAATGAAACAACCCACAAAAAAATCCCTTTAATTTTTTTAAAAAAAACCCCCCCCCCCCGGGGGGAGTGCTCCCCCCCCCCCCTGACTACATATCATTTCTGCATAAAAGGTCCCGTTTTGGTTTTTTTTTTTTAGGTTTATCCCGCACAATTTAAAAACTGCAACGTTTAAATTACTCTGACTTAAAAACCCACCCAGGAAAAAAAAATAAATTAAATTTTAAGAAACCATTTTTCCCGAAATAAAAAAAAAATTAAAAAAAAAAATTTTCCAACCATTTTCCCAATTTTTTTTTGTTGCTTCTCCAAGTTTTTAAAAAAATTTTTCAAAAGTAAATAAAGAAAAAGAAATGGGTTTTAAAAGAAACCTTTAAACAAAAACCCCCAAAAATAATTAAAGGCAAATTTAAAGGAAAGGGGTGAAAGAGCATAGGCTTGGGGGGATTTTTATGTAAGTAAAAAAGATAAAAAAGTAAAAAAAGGGGGTTTAAAAAATCAGGTTCCTATGGGGTTTTTTATTTCAGTAAATTTTTTTTCAAAATTTTTAAAGGGTATTTCCCGGGGGATTTGAGAATTATAAACAATTAAATAAAAAAATACCAAAGCCAAATGAATTTTCAAATAAAAGTTTTTGTCCCAAAAAAAAGGGCTTACGCGAGTTTCGTCCCTTTACCTTTAAAATAAAGTCCCCCTCGATTAAAAATTTTCAGTTTCCCCAGGGTTTCCTTTTTTTTTTAATATTATAAAAGCATATAAATATTTAAAACAAACATAATAGTAATACAAAGACATTTTTAAAATTTTTGTGATATTTTTTTTTGGGGTTTCTAAACCTCCAAATATTTTAATACCTTCAAATTTTCAAAATTCTACTAAAACAAACCTTTCCTCACAAAAAACATTTTTTCCCCTTCCCTTTTTTAATTCCTAAACTGCAAACTATCCAAAACAAAAACCCCCAAAAACCCAAATAAAATTTTAATTTTAATATTTCCCTAATCTATCGTAGAGCACCCCAAAAAATATTTATTTAAAAATTTTAAAATTTATAAATATTTAAATATACTTTCCCACCCCAAAAACATATTCCTAAACAAAAAAAACCCTTTTTCCTGAATACTACACTTCCCCCAAAATGAAATTTTTCCCTACAAAAAACTCTCTTTTAAACAAATCTACTTTTTCCCCACAACCCCCTTTCCACACAAATTTTTTCCCCCCCAACAAATAAAAACTATTTTTACAGTTAAATTTTTTTTCGTTTCAAAGGGAGGCCACTAACTTAAAAATTTTTTTTAAAAATCCCCAACAAACTTTTCCGGAAAAAAAAAATAATGGACCAATCGTTTAAAGAAAACTTTTTGGGAAAAAAAAAAAAATTTTTTTGTGAAATTAAAAAAAACCTCATCAATTAAGCCCCATTAAGTAACCCCCTTTTAGTTTATAACAACTTTTTATTCTGGACCGTTTTTTTTAAAAAACTTACACAATTTTTTTAAATTTTTCCAACAAATTTTAATTTTAAAAAACCCGAGAATAGAATTCCCCCCTTTAAAAAAAAGGTTTAAAACAAAATTTACTTAGAATATCCCCAAAAAACCTTCACTATTTCCCAAAAAGCAAAAATTGCGACAAAGGAAAAATTCCCGGTATCCTCAACACCTAAGGGGTAGAATTTTTGTCTCCCCCAGGGAAAAAATTTTTTAATTAAAAAAAATTGACAATTTTAGGAAAGTTAAGGAATTGGAAAAATTTGAAAAATGGTTTAAAAAAACCGCAAATTTTTAAAGCCCCTTTTTAAAATTTGAAAGTTTCCAAATGTTTACTTTTGCCATAAAAAAAAATGAAAAAGAAAAAATTTTTTTAAACCACAATTAAGGAAAATTAAATTGTTTCATTCCCAAAAATTTTCCCCCGAGGCCTCAAAAAGGGAAGAGTAAATTTCAGAACTGGGTGTAAACATTAATCGCCAACCCTTTTAAAGGTTGAATTTTAACCGAAAATTTTGCCCCAAAAAAATTTTTTTAAATCTTTTTAAGTTTATAAAAAAGGAATTAAAAAATTTGAAAAAAATTTTTCTTCAAAAGATGTTTTTTTTTAACATGGTTTTTTTTTTTTTTTTTTTTTCCTTAAAAAAATATTTTTTTAAACATTTTTTTTTTATTTTTTTGCATAAAAAGACAGAGGATTTCGTGTTTTTTCCAAAAATTGGAAATTTTATGATTGTTTTAAAAAATAAAAATTTTCCCCAGGATCCCTTTTTAATTTAAACCCTAAATCTCACAATTTTGGTTAAAACCCGGAATTTAAAAATTCCCATAAATTTACAAAAAAAATATTAAAAAAAAATTTTTTTTTTTTTTTTTTTTTCTTTTAAAAATTTTTAAGTTTTCAAATTTTTACAATTAAAATAAACTACGCCTCACAGGGATGTGTTAATTTTTTCCACTTTATTTTGTTTTTTTTTTCTCCCCAAAAACCTTAAAAAAAAAATTAAATTTTAAAATTTTTTGCTTACCCAAAAAAGTTGATATAAAATTTTAGGTTTCTTTCATTGATCAAAAGAATTTTTCCCTTTAATTTTTTAAAAAGGGGTTTTTTTCCCAAAAAACCCCTTTTTTTTTTTTCCAAAAAATGTCACAAAAGGGAAAAAATTTGTTTAAAAACCCTTAAAACACAGCAAAAATTTATTTAAATTTGGCCAAAAAAAAAAAAAAAAAAAAAGGCCCTTAACCCCCCTTTAAAATTTTAAAAAGGTATAGACAAATATGTGGAATTTTTTTTATACGACCCCCAAAAATTTTGGGCATGGAGTTTCTTAAACAAAATATTTGTAAAATTTTGTCCCAGGAAACCAGTTAGGCAAAACTTTTTTAATAAAGCCTCTTTTTTAAAAGGGGTTCATCACAAAAATAAAAAGAAAGGGAAAACACATCACCCAATGAGGAATTTTCCTAAAAAACTTTCCCCATTTCACTTTTTTTAATTACTGAAAAGTTTCTGGAAATTTTCCCAAAAAAAATCCCATGGAAAATTCTCCCAAATTTATTGGGAACAGGACTGACAAAAAAAGGAAAAAAACCGGGAAAATTTATAACCGGAAAAAGGAAGGGGCGGGGAAAAAAATTGGGTTGAAGTAAAACAAAAATGAAAAACCTTTAATTTTTAAAAGAGTATGATTTTTAAAAAAAAGGAGGGTTGGCAATGAATTTTTAAAAAGAAATTAAATTAGGAACCAGGCCCCCCAAAAATTAAAAAAAGAAAATTAAGGATAATATAAATAAATATAAAAGAAATTTAAAAAAATAATAAATATCCCCAAAACAAGGGTCATCAAACCCCCCAAAAAAAAACTGGAAAAAAATTAAAAAAACACCAAAAAGACAATAAAATTGGCAAAAAACGTTTAATTACCACCACCTGCTTGGAGAACCCCTTTTTGCCCATTAAACCTTGCCAGCACAGAGTTTAACAATGCGAATCCCAGGCTGGCCAATAACCAAAGGGGAGCAGCAAAGATGGTGGGGAAAAATACTCTGAGTTTTTTTTCTTAAAGGGAAATTACCCCATTTCAAGAGTAAAACCCAAAACTGGAGGTTAGCCAAAACCCAATCTACCCATGGAATAGACCACCAGAAAGGGGAAAAGCTATTTCACTCACCCTAGGAAACTGGGAAAAAAAATAAAATAAATAATATAGATATTAAATTAAATTTAAAAATAAAAATTAATAAAATAAAATAATAAAAAAAAACGCAAACTTTTCTTGGTGAAAGACTCAAACCCCCCTTGGAACGGGGACGCATGTTAAAAATTACCCAACTGGACCAATACCTGGATCCCCACTTGCATAGACCAAGCACCACTTTCGGGAAAGGCAAGTTTTTATTTATTTTAAAGATTTTAATAAAATAAAAATAAGAAATTTAAACCAAAATATAACAACATTGACTTGGCTGAAGAGCTCGAACCAGAACCTTGGAACAAGTACCAGTGCTTTACCCAATCAAAACCCACACGGAAAAAACCCTTTGGGAGTCCGCTTGCGCTAGACTTTGACCCAAAGGCAGCCACTTTCGGAAAGTTTACGTTTTTTCACTCATCTCCTGCATGCATCACCCAATAGGATTTTAAACAATGCAAGATTCCAAGCGGCGAAATATACACAAACTTGCTAGATGCAGGGGATGATGGGGACGTGACTTTGCTCGTGAAACCGTTTTTGGGGGCTCTCTTGAATCTCAACCAGGATGCCCTCTCGACACCCCACCACACTGAGAGAAGACCCCAGATTCTAAGGGAGATACGGGGATAAAGGAGGAACAAGAGGATTCTAGTAATCCCCGTTGTGAGTCCCCAGTTAAGAGGGGAGCTTGTCATGGGCCGGCAACAGGAACCAAGCGAGGATCAAAAAAACGGTTTTTGGGGAAAGGGAGAAAAAACGAAAACCCAAAAAACTACCGTGGAAACTTCCAACTCATTTTCCGTCTACCTGACGAATGTGAGTGTTCACTGGAATGCCCAACGAGCACCAAGGGAAACATTGGCAACGTGAGTGAGACATCCCAAAACCCCAACGAAAACCCTCGAGAACGTCTTTTGAAAACCACAAGTGGTGAATGCTACCTGACAATGTGAGTCGACTACTCGGACATCACACGGACGCCAAGGAGGTAAAAACATTGTTGTTGTTGGGGGGTAGCCAATTAGGTACATGGTAGGGCATTCTGCTTTAAGGGTAGGGGTAGGAACAAGAGTTTTTTTCCTGGGCTGGATGGAGGATTTGTTTGGGCCCTCTGGGGTGCTCAGAGGTAATGGGGGCAATCCAAATTTTCTGTCTCAGTGCTGGGGGCAAAGATGTTGGCAGACGAGGGGTAGGACCTGATTAGCGGGAAGGTCACAAAAGATAATAGGAGGAAGGGTGGGGAAAACCGTCCCAAAGGGCATTTTGCCAAAGGGGAGGGGTTGGAAAGATGGGTTTTCCAAG
>NW_026466545.1:0-13368 GCF_026875155.1 Cherax quadricarinatus
GAAAAGGAAATTGCAAGTGACAAAAAGGATTTCCCAGAGACGGACACAGCAACGGGGGGACCAGTTGGAACTGAGACACAGAAAAACCACAGGTGTCAAAAATTTTTTCTTCACCACAGATAACGGAAGGGAAATTTGGGAAATTTTATGGGCAGGATCCAACTAGTTTTTAAGCAGAGTACGAAAAAGCCAATTTCAGGGAGATGACCTAGTGGACCAGTGAAAGGCGGGGCCAGGGGTTGGGGACTCCCCCCTGCAACCTAAACTGGGTGAGAACGTGATACACACACACCACACACACACACACACACCACACACCAACACACACACACACACACCCCCCAACACAAAATTCATAAACTTTGTGGAGCCCGAGAAGAAAGAAATAACATCGGGAGCAATCAGGGGGGTACGTAAAAATTTAGAGCTAAGCTATATTGAGACCCTAACAGACCACACCCAACCCCGGGGAAAGCTGAGGGGAAAAATGAAAAGGCCGGGGCCCAAAGGATTACAGTGTGAAGAAACTGAAGAAAAAAAATTCAGGGAGAAAACAAATTCAAATCAGTGATACATAGGATATGCAGTAGGAGAATAAAAGGGAGAGGCACTTTTTTTAGGGGCTCCGGGAATTAAGGAGAAACTCACGAAGCAAAAGAAAAGGGGAAAAAAAAGCGAGATCGAAAGCACAAAAAGCAATGGGAGAAGAGACATGACCCAGCGGGCAAATTTTGGGGAAAAAGGGGGGGCTTAAAGAAGAAAAACCCCGGCAGTGAAAGCGACTTTAAAAGGCAAAAATCACCGAACAGGACCTGGGGAAAAGCAAGATGGGGGACATGCTCGCAACGGGGTGTATCTCGACCGAAACAGAACACAAAAGAAAGGCGAAACTGAAAAAAGGGGGACAAAGATGAAGAGGAAAGAGAGGTGAAGAGGAGAGGACAAGAACCCAGACCGGGGGAGATCAATACACCTCCTTCCAACCCCTACAAAACCCCCAACCAGACAACCCCAATCAACCCAAAAATTTTAACCCAAAACCACTGCCATGCCAATCCCCACCCACCCATTACAAAACCCCCCCCCCCCAGCAACCACCCAAGTTTCCTATCAGGTCTCCCACTTTCCCCAACCCCAACGTACCCAAGACCCAGTTTTAGAAAAGAAGTTGAAGGGATGGAAACAAATCAAAGGGAAAAACAAATAAGTGTGAGGAGTGGCATGAAAAATAAGGGGCACCCCAAAACTAAAATTTTCTCACAGAAACAAAACTCACCGGAATAACAATGCAATCTTTTTACCCGGGTTCAACGCTGGGAAAAATAGAGGGAGGAGAGGGGGGGAGATGCACTGCTCATTAAAAAACCGGGGGGGATTTTTAAAAATGGAAGAAAAGGGTGCAGACAAAGGGTCACTTATTTGGAAAAATCCCTTTTTAGGGGATAAGGGGGTAATTGCAGTAATGTACAACCACCCAGAACTGCGGAGGCCAAGAGAAGAAAGACGAAGCAAAAGAGCAAAAAGGCACACACTTCCGAGGTGGCCAGAAACCACATGGGGAGCAAAGTTACTAGTAAAGGGGGATTTAAACACAAGGAGAGTGACTGGGGAAAAACCCGGGGCCCCCTTGGGCCCAGGTTTCCGAGACATGGAAACCAAGAGATGGATTTGGTACTGGAAAACCTCAGCATCAACAGTTAGAGACACTACCAAGAGAGAGGTGAGGAGATCCAGCAAGACGAACCTTTTATTCACCTTGAGTATTTTGGACATCGAGGATATCATGTATGAAAGGCCCCTGGGAGCTAGTGATCATGTGGTTCTGTGCTTTGACTACATAGTTGAGCTACAAGTGGAGAGAGTAGCAGGAATAGGATAGGAAAACCAAACTACAAAAGGGGGTACTAAACATGCATGAGGAAAAGAAAATGATAGACTATGTGACAACAAAACGCAAGGAGGCAGAGGAGAGGTTTGTTCCCAAGGCAAACGGAAATAAGAGGAAGACCAGAACGAGTCTTGGTTCACCCAAAGGTGCACTATAGAATGGAAAAGGTACAGAAGACAAAGGACCCAGGAAAATAAAGAGATCAGCCGAAGTGCCAGAAGCGAATATGCACAGCGACAATACAAAAATGCCATAGCATCGAAAGTCAAGTCTGACCCGAAGCTGTTGTACAGCCACATCAGGAGGAAAACAACAGTCAAGGACCAGGTAATCAGACTGAAGAAGGATGATGGGGAGTTCCCAAGAAACGACCAAGAAGTATGTGAGGATCTCAACACGAGATTTAAAGAAGTATTTACAGTGGAAACAGGTAGGACTCCAGGAAATCAGAACAGGAAGGTACACCAACAAGTGCTGGATGAGGTACACACAACCGAGGAGGAGGAGGTGAAGAAGCTGCTGTGTGAACTTGATACTTCAAAGGCGGTGGGACCAGACAACATCTCTCCATGGGTCCTTAAAGAGGGAGCAGAGATGCTGTGTGTGCCACTAACAAGGATCTTCAACACATCCATTGAAACTGGGCAACTCCCTAAGGTATGGAAGATGGCAAATGTAGTTCCAATTTTTAAAAATAGGAGACAAACACGAGGCATTAAGATAAGATAAGATAAGATTTCGTTCGGATTTTTAACCCCGGAGGGTTAGCCACCCAGGATAACCCAAGAAAGTCAGTGCGTCATCGAGGACTGTGTAACTTATTTCCATTGGGGTCCTTAATCTTGTCCCCCAGGATGCGACCCACACCAGTCGACTAACACCCAGGTACCTATTTGCTGCTGGGTGAACGGGACAATAGGGAAAGGAAACGGCGGATTTCCACCCCCCGGGGAATCAAACCCCGGGGCCCCTCCTTGTGAAGCGGGAGTTTTAGCCACCAACCACCGGCCCACCATTAAACTAAGCCTGTGTCACTAACGTGTATATATGCAAAGTTTTGGAAAGATCATCAGGAAGAGTGGTAAAGCCCGGGAAAGAAAAAATGATAATCGACAACCACACGGTTTCGGGGAAAGGGAAAATCCTGTTCAAAAACCTACGGAGTTTTAGGGCAAAGGACAAAAGTAAGACAAGAGGGGGGGGTGGTTTAACGCATTTTTTTGAACGCAAAAAGGGCCTTCGACACAGTTCCTCACAGAAGGTTACGCAAACGCTGGGGAAATCAGGCACACGAAACGGGAAAGGCACTGCAAGGACAAAAAATCCTACAGGGAGGCAACAACGAGTCAGGTATTGCAGGGTCAGAGCGGGCTCCCTGACAAGGGGGTTCCACGGGGATCGTCCGAGGTCCTGTGCGCTTTGGTAATGTAATACGTAACGGAAGGATAGACTCAAAAGTGTCCTGTTTGCAGATGATGTGAAGTTAGTAAAGAGAATAAAATGGGTTCGAGGATCAGGCAGGACTACAAACTTGGACGGGCCCACAACCGGGGTCAGCAACGGGGCCCCCTTGAATTTACCCCCCCAAATGCAAAGTCATAAAGATGGGGGAAGACATAAAAGACCCAGACAGGTAAGCTATTTTGGCCAAAAGACTAAAAAAACCTCACTCAAGGAAAAAAACTTGGGGTAGTATACTACCGGGGCACACCCCGGGCGCACTCAATCAATAACTCTCCCAAAAAAGGGGGCGTCTGGCAAACCAAGGATACGTTCCGATACCTCATAAGGAATCGCTCAAGACTCTGAACACCATTTTATGTTGGGCCCATAGGGGAGTATCAGCACCATTTGGGGAATCCACACCGGGTGAAGCACGTCAAAAATAGAGAAATGAAAAGGTTTTGCAACAAGGCTAGTCCCAGACTACGGGGATTGCCTACGAAAAAGGTTGAGGGAAATTGGGCCGACGACACTGGGGGACAGGGGGTCGGGGTAACAATAAAACGACATAAAAAATACTCGTGGAAAGACAAGGGACAAGACAAATTTCCAGACATGGGACACAGAAAAAGGGGGCCCAATTAGAAGTTGAAGTCTCAAAAACCCAAAAGGGGAGGTAGAAGATTTTTTTCCCGTCATAGATTTTGTTAGGCAGTGGAATAGCCTAGAAACCCCTTTCATTGGTGGGAACCATAATTTTTTTTAAAACAAATTTTGATAAAGCTCAGGGGGCGGGCGAGAGAGGACCCATAGCATCAGTGAAGAGGGGGGGCCAGGAGCTATACTCGCCCCCTGGAACCCAACGGGGTAGTCACGGGGTGAAACACACACACACACACACACACACACACACAACAACACACAAACACACACAGAAGAACCGGGGAGGAAAGACTGGGAGTTAGAGCTCCAAAAAAGGGGGGAAGAGGGGGAAAAGGAAGATAGTAAGCTTGGTAAGAAAATGGGGGGATAGCTGAAGAGTGCGGGAAGTGGAAGTACAGGCCTTACACAGAACTAGGATCAGTGCTAAAAAGAAACGCAAACCTGAAAACAATTAAGGACAAAGACAATCAGACGGACATCGGGAAAATTCAAATCGGCGCAAAAAGGGGGATGGAACAACAACGGAGACATGCCTACGGGAAAGGCCCATCGACCCACGTGGGGCCAGGGAAAAACGACGAGCACACTAAATCAAACGACGGGTCTGAAGACAAAAAGGAAATTCAGAGTCGGGCGCAACAAGGGGAGGGTAAGCAAAAGGGAACTTTCCTACCGAAGGACCTATCAACCCACGTGGGCCAGGAAAAGACAGGCACACAAGATCAAGCGACGGGTCCGAAAAAATAAGGGTTTGTTATATGCAAGGTTCAACACCCAACTGCAGTAGCCGGACGCGGGGCCGGGAAAACAGCCACAAAGAATAGATTTTCAGATATGAGGGGGACTAAAGGGCAAGAACAGTAAATGGAAGGAAACAAAATGCCTCAGAGGAAGCAGATGGAGACTCAGTGGGAGGGGGAAAAGGGGCGGGGTCAGTTTTTTTGTGTAGGGGGCTCCAGAACCCAAAGGGGGCCAACTTTGAAGAAATAAAACAGGAGGAAAAAAAATGTTTGAAGGCATCAGAAAACAATGGGGGAGGCAATATCCCCAGTGCAAATTTTCGGGAAAATTGGGTGGTTTGCGATGGAAGATACGGCCTTTTCAGAGTAACTTCAAGGAAGAATCATTCGAATCAGGTTTCGAAAGGAAAGCAAGACTGAGAGACAAAGGGGTCCAGAGATATACCTCGACCGCGACAGAACACAAGAAAAAGGGCACACTGAAAAGAGGGTACAGAACGCAAGGGGGAAACGAGAAGAAATAAAAAAGACAGGACCCAACAAGGGGGAAGGGCAAACACACCCCACAGAATCTCCCACCAAAAGACCCCCCCCCGCGACATTCCCAACCAACTGAGCAACCTTCCCAACCCACTCACTTTTTCCCTCTGCCCCCAAACCCCCCCCTATCACAAACCCACCCCAACAGCTCCCTTAGGGCTTCCCTGACCCCACCCCCATCAACACATCCCCACCTACACCACAGCCCCATATGGCCCCCCCCCCAAAGGGCCCCCCCTCCCCAACCCCAATATACTTGCATACCACAATGAAAAAAGAAACTAAAGGTTGTAAAAAATGCGGGTGGGAAAAATGAATAAACAGAGGAGTGGGAATGAAAGAATCGGGAAAAAACCCCCAAAATCATACAGACAAAACAAAACCGCTGAATAATAACAACACAACCCCAACGGATATCAGATCCCGAGGAAAGATGAAGGATAAGGGGGGGGAGGGGTTGCACTGCTCATAAAAACCCAAAAGGGGGTTGAGGAAATGAAAGGGATGGACATATTGGAGAAAAAACTACATTTAGGTACATTCAGTCCGAGAACATAAGTAGTCATTGGAGTGAGTATAACCCACCCAGAACTTCAAGGCCAAGAGAGGGGTACGGAAAAACAACAGGTGAGGTGGACACACGGCTGAGTGGCAAGAAGACTCACCGGGCAGAGCAAAGTTACTGGGGAATGGGGGATTTCAACCACAGGGGATCGTGGGAAAACCTGGGCCCCCATGGGGGTCCCGAAACATGGAGAGCAAAGATGATGGATTGGGGACTTTTAAAACCCCATCAACAACATTCAGGACACAACCAAGAGAGAGGGAGGATAGCCAGCAAGACTGATCTTGTGTTCACCCTGAGCAGTTTAACATCGAGGGCCACTTTCAGAGGCCCCGGAGCTAGCGATCAGTGGTTTTTGAGTTTTGACTATAAGTAGAGTTTTCAAGTGGAGAAGGTAACAGAACGAAGGGGACAGGCCAAACCAAAAAGGGGACTACACAGGTATGAAAACCCCCCTGCAGGAGGTTGTGGGCAGGAAAGGGAGAAAAAACAGTAAAGAATGATGGAATAGTGGCAAAAAAGGCAAGGAGGCAGAGGAAAATTTTTTCCCCAAGGGGAAAAGAAATAATAGGAAAAACCAAGAAAAAGTCCTTGGTTTTTTCCCGAAGGGGTAGGGGAGGCAAAAGCTAAGGCAACAGAGAAGGAAAAAAATACAGGAAGCATAGGACCCGGAAAACAAGGAGATTTAAAGAGGCCAAAACAGTACCGATAAGGGGGGGAGGCCCAAAACAGTAGAAAAACCCACTAGCATCGAAAGTAAACACCCGAAACTCGAACCCCATTAGAAGAAACAACAGCAAGGCCAGGGAAAGGCTGAGGAAAAAAGGGGGGGGGAACTCACAAAAAACGATCAAGAGGTTGTGAGGGGCTCAACACAATTTAAGGGAAATATTTACAGTAAGACAGGAAGGGCTCTGGGGGACAGACCCGATGGGGGCACCAACAAGGAATACACCAAAAGTTTGGGCAAAATACATCGATAGAGGAGTGAAGAAACTGTAAGGACACGATAACCCCAAAGGAATGGGGCCGGACAACTCCTCCATGGGGCCTTAGAGAGGAGCAAAGTTGTGCGTACCACTTACCACAATCCTTTAACACATCCCCGGAAACGGGCAACTACCTGAGGATGGAAGACGCAAATGTAGTTCCCCCTTTTTTAAAAAAGGAGACAGAAAAGAGGCACTAAACATAACCCGTTCATTGACGTGTATAGATCAAAATTATGGAAAGATTACAGGGGGAGAGTGGGGGACCCTGGAACGGGAAAAGGATAAAAGCCCAAACCAGCACGGTTCACGGGAAGGGGAAATCCTGTGCACAAAAACCTTTTGGATTTTATGATAAAAAACAGAAGAAGAAAAGAGAGAGGGGTGGGGGTTTGATTTGATCTTCTTGACGCAAGAAGGCCTTACCAGTTCCTCACAAGATTAGGCAGAAGCTAACAACAGGGGCATATAACAGAAGGGGACGCAAAAAATCAAGAAAACCCGAAGGGGGGCAACAAAAGTCATGGTAAAGTAAAGATGTATCACGTGGGACCTGTTACGGCGGGGTCCCACAGGGGGCGGTCCTAGGGCCAGTGCTATTTTTGGTATATTTGGGAAAGACATGACGAAGGTTAGACTCAGAATGTCCCTGTTTGCAGATGATGTGAATTAATGAGGAAATTAAATCTGATGAGGGCCAGGCAGGACTTCAAAGAACCTGGACAGACTGGACACCTGGCCGCAAAGGCTTTTCGAATTTAATTCCTGCCAAATGCAAATCATTTAAAAAAGGGGGGGGGCACGAAGACCCCCAGACAAGTATAGGCCAGGTGGCCAAAAACCCGGGAAACCTCCTCAAGGAGAAAGATCTTGGGGGGAGATAAACCCCAGCAGTCCCCGAAGCACACATCAATCAAAAAAACTGCTGCAGCAAAATGGGGGCCTGGGGAAACCTGAGAACAGCATTCCGACACCTTAGTAAGGGAAAATCAAGACACGACAAAAACCCTTATGTCAGGCCCCCTCTGGGGAGCAGCCCTGTTTGGAACCCGCACTTGATAAAGCACGTCAAGAAACTAAGAAAAGTACAAAGGTTTGCAACAAGGTTAGTTCCAGACTAAGGGGAATGTCCTATGAAGAAAGATTTAAGGGAAATCGGGCCCGACGAAACTGGAGGACAGGAGGTCAGGAGACATGATAAAAAAATATAAAATAACCCGCGGGAATAGACAAGGTGGACAAGGAAGATTCCAGGGAGGGGGCACAGAAAAAAAGGCCACAAAGGAAGTTGAAAACACAAATGATCAAGAGAAGTAGGAAGTATTTTTTTCATCATAGATTTAAGGCAGTAATAGCCCAAAAAATGACGTAGTGGGGCAGGAACCAACACATTTTAAGACAGGTTTTTATAAAGCTCAGGACGGGGGGAGAGGGGTCTAGTAGCAACCGGTGAGAGGCGGGGGCCCGAGCTAGACTCGACCCCCCCAACCACAAAAAGGGAGTACCACACACACACACACAAAAGATTAAGGGAAATCGGGGCCCGACACCTAGGGCAGAGGGTCAGGGGGGACATAAACGACATTAAAATACTGCGTGGGAAAAGACAAGGTGGGGCAAAGACAGGATTTTCCCGGGAGGGGACACCGAAACAAGAGGGGCCCCAATTGGAAATTTAAGACACAAAAAGATCAGAGAGATAGTAGGGAAATATTTTTTCAGTCATAGAGTTGTAAGGCATGGAATAGCCAGAAAATGACGTAGTGGGAAGGGAAACCCAAAAACATTTTAAGACGAGGTTTTATAAAGCTCAGAGCGGGGAGAAAAGGGGGCCCAGACAACCGGGGAAGGGGGCGGGGGGGGGAGCAGGGCCGACCCCTGCAAAACCCCAAAAAGGGAGTCAAAAAGGTGATACACACCACCCACACACACCACACACACACACACACACACACCACACCCACACCCTGGCAGTTAGGGTGGGGCCCCGAAAGACAAAGAACTTTGACCAAAAATAAACACAGCAAGATGTTGTGAAGCTTCCTGGCACTTTTTTTTTCAAAAATTTCTATAACTCCTTCAAGGAACAGCTGGTGTTCCGTGTTGCGTGTGCAACCTCCCCCTCCCTCTACCACCACTCCTACCAGTACTACCACCACCACCACCACCACCGCAGGAGACACCCATCTATCACTGCTGCTGCTGTTATCATTTCTGTTTGCCTGTTGTGCTGTTGCTGTGGTGGGGATGGTGGTGATGTTGTTGTGGTGGTGAGGGGGTGATGTTGTTGCTGTGGTGGTGATGATGGTGATGTTGTTGTTGTGGTGGTGGTGATGGTGGTGGTGCTGTTGCTGTGGTGATGATGGTGGTGATGTTGTTGCTGTGGTGGTGATGATGGTGATGTTGTTGCTGTGGTGGTGATGGTGGTGGCGCTGTTGCTGTGGTGGTGATGATGGTGATGTTGTTGCTGTGGTGGTGATGGTGGTGGTGCTGTTGCTGTGGTGGTGATGGTGGTGGTGCTGCTGCTGTGGTGGTGATGATGGTGATGTTGTTGCTGTGGTGGTGATGGTGGTGGTGCTGCTGCTGTGGTGGTGATGATAGTGATGTTGTTGCTGTGGTGGTGATGGTGGTGGTGCTGCTGCTGTGGTGGTGATGATAGTGATGTTGTTGCTGTGGTGGTGATGGTGGTGGTACTGCTGCTGTGGTGGTGATGATAGTGATGTTGTTGCTGTGGTGGTGATGGTGGTGGTGTTGTGCTGTGGTGGTGATGGTGGTGATGTTGTTGCTGTGGTGGTGATGGTGGTGATGTTGTTGCTGTGGTGGTGATGGTGGTGATGTTGTTGCTGTGGTGGTGATGGTGGTGGTGCTGTTGCTGTGGTGGTGATGGTGGTGGTGCTGTTGCTGTGGTGTGCTGTTGCTGTTGCACCATGGCACCATCGCATCCTGGGACCCTGGCACCCTGGCATCCTGCACCATGGCACTCTGACACCTTGGCACCTTAGCACCATGACACCCTGGCACCGTGGAAACATGGCACCCTGGCACCCTGGCATCATGGCACCCTGTAGCAGCTGACAGCTGACAGACGAGGTCATCTGGCACCAAAATGACCTCATTTCTACAATGTCATGTCACCACACTCATCTCTCCCACACATCAATGATTTTCAAAAAAAAAATTATTTTTTTTTTCAACTCAGTTTTCCGTAATATTTCATCAGAAAAAATGAAAAAATAAATTTTGAAAAAAATTAAAAAAAAATTTTTGAAAAAAAATAAAATTGAAAAAATGAAAAAATAAATTTTTGAAAAAAATTAAAAAAAAATTTTTGAAAAAAAAAAATTGAAAAAATGAAAAAAAATGGAAAAAAATAAAAAACTGGAAAGTAATTGAAAAAAAATAAAACAAATGAAAAAATGGAAAAATAAAAAAAAAATGGAAAAAAATAAAAATTGAAGAAATAAGAGGAAATGGAAACAGTGGAAAAAAATGGAAAAAAAAGAAAAACTGAAAAACACTGGGAAAAAAAATAATAATGAAATGGAAAAAAAATGTGAATAAAATTAAAAAAAAAATGAGAAAAAACATTCTACGGAAATTAATTTTCTCGTTTATATATATTGTGTGAGGGAACTGTTTACTGTTGTTGCTGTTTACTGTTGTTGCTGTTTACTGTTGCTGCAGTTTTCTTGCTATCGTTGTTTTGTTGTTGCCGTTTACTGTTTTTTACCGTTGTAATGTTGTTGTCGCTTTACTGTTGCTGTTTTTTTTTGTTGCCGTTATACTGTTATTGCCGTTTACGGTTGTTCTCGTTTCAATGTTGTTACCGTTTTATTGTTGCTGCTTTTTTGCTGCCGTTTTTAATGGTGTTTTCTGTTGGTGTCGTTTATTGGTGGTCATTTTCTGTTGCTTTCGTAAAGGTTTCAGTCTCACTGTCAAGGCTTCAGTGTCACTGTCAAGGCTTCAGTCTCACTGTCAAGGCTTCAGTCTCACTGTCAAGGCTTCAGTCTCACTGTCAAGGCTTCAGTGTCACTGTCAAGGTTTCAGTCTCACTGTCAAGGCTTCAGTGTCACTGTCAAAGTTTCAGTCTCACTGTCAAGGCTTCAGTCTCACTGTCAAGGCTTCAGTCTCACTGTCAAGGCTTCAGTGTCACTGTCAAGGCTTCAGTCTTACTGTCAAGGCTTCAATGTCACTGTCAAGGCTTCAGTGTCACTGTCAAGGCTTCAGTCTCACTGTCAAGGTTTCAATGTCACTCTCAAGGCTTCAGTGTCACTGTCAAGGCTTCAATGTCACTATCAAGGCTTCAATGTCACTGTCAAAGCTTCAGTCTCACTGTCAAGGCTTCAATGTCACTATCAAGGCTTCAGTGTCACTGTCAAGGCTTCAGTCTCACTGTCAAGGTTTCAATGTCACTGTCAAGGCTTCAGTGTCACTGTCAAGGCTTCAGTGTCACTGTCAAGGCTTCAGTGTCACTGTCAAGGCTTCAGTGTCACTGTCAAGGCTTCAGTGTCACTGTCAAGGCTTCGTTTCTTACTAGCTCTGTCTAGAAATTTCTTCGACATCTTCTAACCTAAATTCCCTGGCATCTGCCTGGCAGTTTACTGAGTAATGAGGCAATCAGGACTGTTAATGAGGGCTAATTACCCTCAGGCTTCAGGGGGTTCAGAGGCAAAGTTATTTTTTTGTATGCTTATGTGTATATACAGAACTGTGAAGGGAAGGGGCTGAGCTCAAGCTCCTGGTTCTATCTTGTAAGGATGGGTATATAGGAAGTACTGCCTTTTGGAGCATGTATATCTCCTGTTATTTTCTGATTATTAGATTTATTAATAATGGCTACTGCTACTACTACTATTACTACTGCTACTATTACTGCTGCAACTACTACAACTACTGCTACTACTACTACTACTACTACTACTGCTGCTGCTACTACTACTACTACAACTACTACTATTACTACTACCACCACCACTACTACTACTACCTCTACTACTACTACTACTACCACCACTATTACTACTACTACCTCCACTTCTGCTACCACTATTAGTACTAATACTACGTCCACTACTACTACTACTACCACTACTACCAGCCACGTAAAGTACGCTCAAATGAAAATTAGCGTGAAGCAATCCCTATATGTGTACGTGTATGTACTCACCTGCCTTGTTGTACTCACCTAGTTGTGGTTACATGGGTCGAGTCACAGCTCCTAGTCCCACCTCTTCACTGTATGTGTGTGTGTGTATGTGTGTGTGTTTGTGTGCGTGTGTTTGTGTGCGCTTACTCACGCCACATGACAAATTTATTCGCGATTTATGGGCAATTTTCCGCGTTATGCGCAAGGCGCTGTAGCCCTTCCTTGCCTCAGAGATGCGCTTTTTCCTTGATTAATTTCAACATTATTATTATTAATATAATTATTATTAATATTATTATTATTATATTATTATTATTATATTATTATTATTATTATATTATTATTATTATTATTATTATCTATTATCTTTTTTATTATTATTATTAAATTATTATTATTATTATTATTATTATTATTATATTATTATTATTACTATTATTATTATTATTATTATTATTACTATTATTATTATTATTATTATTATTATTATTATTATTATTATTATTATTATTATATTATTATCATCATTTTTTATTATTATTATTATTATTATTATTATTAGATATCATTCATAGGAAGGAATTTATTAGGGAAATTATAGGGAAGGAGAATCGTAGTGAAGATGGTAGGGAAAGAGGGGAGGTGATGGAGGGTAGGGGAGGGTAGGTTAGGTGAGGGGAAGGTGATGCATGGTAGGGGATGTGTGGGGAGAGGATGGGAGGTTAGTGGTGGCAGGGAGGAGGTCCAATGGGAAGGGTGAAATTCTGTTTTCTGGGAAGGAATTTAGGAGGGTGGTGGTAGTTGTTGTTGCTGTGGTGGTAGTTGTTGTTGCTGTGGTGGTAGTTGTTGTTGCTGTGGTGGTAGTTGTTATTGTTGTGGTGGTAGTTGTTATTGCTGTGGTGGTAGTTGTTGTTGCTGTGGTGGTAGTTTTTATTGCTGTGGTGGTAGTTGTTACTGCTGTGGTGGTAGTTGTTGTTGCTGTGGTGGTAGTTGTTGTTGCTGTGGTGGTAGTTGGTGTTGCTGTGGTGGAAGTTGTTATTGCTGTGGTGGTAGATTGTTGTTGCTGTGGTGGTAGTTGTTGTTGCTGTGGTGGTAGTTGTTGTTGCTGTGGTGGTAGTTGTTATTGCTGTGGTGGTAGTTGTTGTTGCTGTGGTGGTAGTTGTTGTTGCTGTGGTGGTAGTTGTTGTTGCTGTGGTGGTAGTTTGTGTTGCTGTGGTGGTAGGTGTTGTTGTTGTGGTGGTGGTTGTGGTAGTGGTGGTTGTGGTAGTGGTAGTTGGGGTGGTGGTGGTTGTGTAGCGGTAGTTGTGGTGGTCGTAGTTGGGGTGGTGGTAGTTGTGGTAGTGGTAGTTGTGGTAGGGTAGTTCGGGGTGGTGGTGTTGTGGTAGTTCGGGGTG
>NW_026466546.1:0-13610 GCF_026875155.1 Cherax quadricarinatus
CCATAACTGATCATTTAACATTACTGCTACCCCTTCCTTTCCTTACTCTCTCAGATACTCCAGATTTAATCCCATTTATTTCCCCCACTGAAACTCTCCTACCCCTTCAGCTTTATATTATATATGTTATTATTATATATATTATTATAACATTATAACATATAGCATTATAACATATAACATTATAAGTGTCATAATATGATAATATAACATAATATACCATTATAACTATAGCATTATAATATATAACAATATAGCATTATAATATAACAGTATAGCATTATAATAATAATATAACAGTATAGCATTATAATAATAATATAACAATATAGCATTATAGCAGTATAATATCATTATAGCAATATAATAATAATATAGCAGTGTAATATAACATTATAGCAGTATAACAATTGTAACACAACATTATAGCAGTATAACAGTGTAACACAACATTATAGCAGTATAACAGTGTAACACAACATTATAGCAGTATAACAGTGTAACACAACATTAAAGCAGTATAACAGTATAACACAACATTATAGCAGTATAACAATATAATGCAACATTATAGCAGTATAAGGGGTAAGGCAGCCGGGATTGATGGGATAAAGATAGAAATGTTAAAAGCAGGCAGGGATATAGTTTTTGAGTGGTTGTTGCTATTATTTAATAAATGTATGGAAGAAGGTAAGGCCTAGGGATTGGCAGAGAGCATGCATAGTTCCTTTGTATAAAGGCAAAGGGGACAAAAGAGAGTGCAAAAATTATAGGGGGATAAGTCTGTTGAGTATACCTGGTAAAGTGTATAGTAGAGTTATTATTGAAAGAATTAAGAGTAAGACAGAAAATAGGATAGCAGATGAACAAGGAGGCTTTAGGAAAGGTAGGGGGTGTGTGGACCAGGTGTTTACAGTGAAACATGTAAGTAAACAGTATTTAGATAAGGCTAAAGAGGTCTTTGTGGCATTTATGGATTTGGAAAAGGCGTATGACAGGGTGGATAGGGGGGCAATGTGGCAGATGTTGCAGGTGTATGGTGTAGGAGGTAGGTTACTGAAAGCAGTGAAGAGTTTTTACGAGGATAGTGAGGCTCAAGTTAGAGTATGTAGGAAAGAGGGAAATTATTTCCCAGTAAAAGTAGGCCTTAGACAAGGATGTGTGATGTCACCGTGGTTGTTTAATATATTTATAGATGGGGTTGTAAGAGAAGAAAGTGCGAGGGTGTTGGCAAGAGGCGTGGAGTTAAAAGATAAAGAATCACACATAAAGTGGGAGTTGTCACAGTTGCTCTTTGCTGATGACACTGTGCTCTTGGGTGATTCTGAAGAGAAGTTGCAGAGGTTGGTGGATGAATTTGGTAGGGTATGTAAAAGAAGAAAATTAAAAGTGAATACAGGAAAGAGTAAGGCTATGAGGATAACAAAAAGATTAGGTGATGAAAGATTGGATATCAGATTGGAGAGGAGAGAGTATGGAGGAGGTGAATGTATTCAGATATTTGGGAGTGGATGTGCAGCAGATGGGTCTATGAAAGATGTGGTGAATCATAGAATTGATGAGGGGAAAAGTGTGAGTGGTGCACTTAGGAGTCTGTGGAGACAAAGAACTTTGTCCTTGGAGGCAAAGAGGGGAATGTATGAGAGTATAGTTTTACCAACGCTCTTATATGGGTGTGAAGCATGGGTGATGAATGTTGCAGCGAGGAGAAGGCTGGAGGCAGTGGAGATGTCATGTCTGAGGACAATGTGTGGTGTGAATATAATGCAGAGAATTCGTAGTTTGGAAGTTAGGAGGAGGTGCGGGATTACCAAAACTGTTGTCCAGAGGGCTGAGGAAGGGTTGTTGAGGTGGTTCGGACATGTAGAGAGAATGGAGCGAAACAGAATGACTTCAAGAGTGTATCAGTCTGTAGTGGAAGGAAGGCGGGTAGGGGTTCGGCCTAGGAAAGGTTGGAGGGAGGGGGTAAAGGAGGTTTTGTGTGCGAGGGGCTTGGACTTCCAGCAGGCATGCGTGAACGTGTTTGATAGGAGTGAATGGAGACAAATGGTTTTTAATACTTGACGTGCTGTTGGAATGTGAGCAAAGTAACATTTATGAAGGGATTCAGGGAAACCAGCAGGCCGGACTTGAGTCCTGGAGATGGGAAGTACAGTGCCTGCACTCTGAAGGAGGGGTGTTAATGTTGCAGTTTAAAAACTGTAGTGTAAAGCACCCTTCTGGCAAGACAGTGATGGAGTGAATGATGGTGAAAGTTTTTCTTTTTCGGGCCACCCTGCCTTGGTGGGAATCGGCCAGTGTGTTAATAATAATAATAATAATAATAATAATATAAATAATAATAATAATAATAATAATAATAATAATAATAATAATAATAATAATAATAATAATAATAATAAAAACAATGTAACAACATTATAGCAGTATAACAGTATAACACATTATATCAGTGTAACAATATAACACAACATTATAGCAGTGTAACAATATAACACAACATTATAGCAGTGTAACAATATAACACAACATTATAGCAGTGTAACAATATAATGCAACATTATACCAGTATAACAATATAATGCAACATTATACCAGTATAACAATATAATGCAACATTATAGCAGTATAACAATATAACATTATAGCAGTATAACAATATAATGCAACATTATAGCAGTATAACAATATAACACAACATTATAGCAGTATAACAAAACATTATAGCAGTATAACAATATAACACATTATAGCTTTTAAATCTCTGCACAAAATTCAATTTAAACCAGCAAATAATAGAGCCTACTAGACTGGAGAATACACTAGACCTCATCTTCACTAACAATGATGATCTGATAAGAAATGTCACCATATCAAAAACAATATACTCAGATCACAACATAATTGAGGTTCAGACATGTATGCGTGGAGCCCCAGACGAACATAATGAGACTAGTCACGAGGGAGCATTCACCAAATTCAACTTCAATAACAAAAACATAAAGTGGGACCAAGTAAACCAAGTCCTAACCGATATAAGCTGGGAAGATATACTAAGCAACACAGACCCCAACTTATGCCTAGAACAGATTAACTCGGTGGCACTCGATGTATGCACAAGGCTTATTCCTCTAAGAAAAAGGAGGAGTAGATGTAAAATAGAAAGAGACAGGCGCTCCCTTTACAGGCGACGGAAAAGAATAACAGAGCGGCTAAAAGAGGTCAATATTTCTGAAATGCATAGGGAGACACTGGTCAGAGAAATGCAAGCATCGAACTTAAGCTAAAAGAATCCTTTAGGAGTCAGGAATCGCGGGAGAACTAAAAGCCATAAATGAAATCGAAAGAAACCCAAAGTATTTCTTCTCCTATGCCAAATCAAAATCGAGAACAACATCCAGTATTGGGCCCCTACTTAAACAAGATGGGTCCTACACAAATGACAGCAAGGAAATGAGTGAGCTACTCAAGTCCCAATATGACTCAGTTTTTAGCAAGCCGCTAACCAGACTGAGAGTCGAAGATCAAAATGAATTTTTTATGAGAGAGCCACAAAATTTGATTAACACAAGCCTATCCGATGTTATCCTGACGCCAAATGACTACGAACAGGCGATAAATGACATGCCCATGCAATCTGCCCCAGGGCCAGACTCATGGAACTCTGTGGTCATCAAGAACTGCAAGAAGCCCCTATCACGAGCCTTTTCCATCCTATGGAGAGGTAGCATGGACACGGGGGTCGTCCCACAGTTACTAAAAAACAACAGACATAGCCCACTCCACAAAGGGGGCAGTAAAGCAACAGCAAAGAACTACAGACCAATAGCACTAACATCCCATATCATAAAAATCTTTGAAAGGGTCCTAGAAGCAAGATCACCACCCATCTAGAAAACCCATCAGTTACACATCCCAGGGCAACATGGGTTTAGAACAGGTCGCTCCTGTCTGTCTCAACTATTGGATCACTACGACAAGGTCCTAAATGCACTAGAAGACAAAAGAATGCAGATGTAATATATACAGACTTTGCAAAAGCCTTCGACAAGTGTGACCATGGCGTAATAGCGCACAAAATGCGTGCTAAAGGAATAACAGGAAAAGTCGGTCGATGGATCTATAATTTCCTCACTAACAGAACACAGAGAGTAGTCGTCAACAGAGTAAAGTCCGAGGCAGCTACGGTGAAAAGCTCTGTTCCACAAGGCACAGTACTCGCTCCCATCTTGTTCCTCATCCTCATATCCGACATAGACAAGGATGTCAGCCACAGCACCGTGTCTTCCTTTGCAGATGACACCCGAATCTGCATGACAGTGTCTTCCATTGCAGACACTGCAAGGCTCCAGGCGGACATCAACCAAATCTTTCAGTGGGCTGCAGAAAACAATATGAAGTTCAACGATGAGAAATTTCAATTACTCAGATATGGTAAACATGAGGAAATTAAATCTTCATCAGAGTACAAAACAAATTCTGGCCACAAAATAGAGCAAAACACCAACGTCAAAGACCTGGGAGTGATCATGTCGGAGGATCTCACCTTCAAGGACCATAACATTGTATCAATCGCATCTGCTAGAAAAATGACAGGATGGATAATGAGAACCTTCAAAACTAGGGAGGCCAAGCCCATGATGACACTCTTCAGGTCACTTGTTCTATCTAGGCTGGATATTGCTGCACACTAACAGCACCTTTCAAGGCAGGTGAAATTGCCGACCTAGAAAATGTACAGAGAACTTTCACGGCGCGCATAACGGAGATAAAACACCTAAATTACTAGGAGCGCTTGAGGTTCCTAAACCTGTATTCCCTGGAACGCAGGAGGGAGAGATACATGATTATATACACCTGGAAAATCCTAGAGGGACTAGTACCGAACTTGCACACGAAAATCACTCACTGCGAAAGCAAAAGACTTGGCAGACGATGCACCATGCCCCCAATGAAAAGCAGGGGTGTCACTAGCACGTTAAGAGACCATACAATAAGTGTCAGGGGCCCGAGACTGTTCAACTGCCTCCCAGCACACATAAGGGGGATTACCAACAGACCCCTGGCAGTCTTCAAGCTGGCACTGGACAAGCACCTAAAGTCAGTTCCTTATCAGCCGGGCTGTGGCTCGTACGTTGGTTTGCGTGCAGCCAGCAGCAACAGCCTGGTTGATCAGGCACTGATCCACCAGGAGGCCTGGTCACAGACCGGGCCGCGGGGGCGTTGACCCCCGGAACACTCTCCAGGTAAACTCCAGGTAATAGCAGTATAACAATATAACATTATAGCAGTGTAACAACATGGCATTATAGCAGTATAGCAATATAACATTGTAGCAGTATGTATAACAATATAACCGTGCTGCTTTGGTATGTGATCTACGTAGCCGACGTGATCTACAGGAGTCAAATTAGGTTAGGTTAAGTTAAGTTAGGCTATTACTTTTCTTGTTGTAGATCACATACCAAACTAGCTTCACGACACGTAGATTGTATACCAAAGTAGCTTCACGACACGTAGATTGTATACCAAAGTAGCTTCACGACACGTAGATTGTATACCAAAGTAGCTTCATGACACGTAGATTGCATACCAAAGTAGCTTCACGACACGTAGATTGTATACCAAAGTACTTCATGACAGTAGATTGATACCAAAGTAGCTTCATGACACGTAGATTGTATACCAAAGTAGCTTCACGACACGTAGATTGTATACCAAAGTAGTACCCAATATAACATTATAGCAGTACATAACAATATGACAAAATTATAGAAGTATAACAATGACATTATAGCAGTATAACAATATGACAACATTATAGCAGTATAACAAATTATAATAAAAAATATAACATTATAACAGTATAAAACATATATAGCAGTATAACAATATAACACATTATAGCAGTATAACAATATGACAACATTATAGCAGTATAACAGTATGAAACAACATTATAGCAGTATAACAGTATAAAACAACATTATAGCAGTATAACAGTATAACACATTATATCAGTATAACACAACATTATAGCGTATAACAATATGACAACATTATAGCAGTATAACACAACATAGCAATATAACAATACAGTGGACCCGAGTTTCGTGATTAATCCGTTCCAGAGAGCCTGCCGAAAGTCGAAATTCATGAAACTCGAAACCATTTCCCCAAAAGAAATAATGGAAATAAAATTAATCTATTCCAGACACCCAAAAATATTAAAATAAAATATTTTTTTCAAATTAAATAAAGATTTATATACTGAAATCAATGAGAAATCGGTAAGGGCATGTAAAAAAAATTAACTTACCTTTCCTTTACTAAAGGGGATTTCGGGGTGGATGAAAACGGGAGGAGGGATAGGAAAAGGTGTAAAAATATTGTTTGGAAGGAGAATCTCCTTCCTTTAAAGGGTTTTAAAGGAAAGCAAGCCCTTATCGGGGGTTATTTCCCATTCTTTTTTTAAATTACGGGGAAACCCAACTTGATCACTAAACCCCTGCGCACAAAATACTGTCCACAGGGGGTTTTTTTTGGTGTTTTTTTTAAGTTTTCCCTGAAGTGGGACACAAAAACTGTATTGTACATTTTGCAGATTGGCTTTTTTCGCTTGGTCAGGGTGTTTTTTTACTTTTCAACAAAACTCAATCATTCCACATTCCACACATTTTTCCTTTAAAACCCTTTGACTTTTCGCGGCCGTATATAAAACGTTTTACGGGGGGTTACCGTGTTTGAGGGAAAAATTTTAAAACTCGAAAAATTCTTGCCCCTTAAAATTAAGAAAGGAGAAAGCTGGTGGGCCCACATGGGAAAATGGGCCCCTGTGGGGTCAGTGTGCACCTTTAAAAAAAAAACCCTTGAAGCACTCAGTGCATAAGGGAAAAAAAAAAAACCCCGACCGTTTTTTAATTAAAATCCCGGGATTTTGTGGTTTTTTTCCGTTAGTATTTATTGTTGTATTCTCGTTTTCTTGGTCTCATTTGATAGAAGGGAAAAAACATTTTATAGAAATAGAGGTTTTTTTTGTTTGTTTTTACTAAAAAAAGAACCTAGAAATGGAGCTCAAATGGGGGAAATGTTTGTTTTTTTGCCAATTTTTCAAAAGTAAAAAAAATGATCCCATTGTCCAATAAAATGCCCAAAACTAGTTTCTAATATGCAGCCCCAAAAGGGGGTTTTATGTTTTTTATGAAATTTAAAACGTTTTTGCAGTAGTCCCCTAATAGTAAGTTTTCTATTTTTTGTTTGAATAAAATTCAAAATGGGAAAGAAAGAGAAATATCAAGGGGCCCCTGGAGACTTACGCGAACAAAAAAAAAATGTTTTTTTAGACCCAGGAATGACCCCATTTTTTCTTTCGGGGACCTTATTTTTAAAATTGTAAATTTTTTTTGGGTTTTCGTAAAAATTGGGCCCAAAATTTTAAAAATTTCTGCCCCACTTTAAATTTAGGTATTTTAAATCGGTAAATGGGCAGTTTTTTTGAAACCAATCGATAAAAAAAAAAAGGATTTTCTAAAGAAAAGCTAGGGTTTTTGGGCAAATGGAAAAAGGGGAATTTACCCCAAAAAAATGGGGCTAAAATTGGACGAAATCCCCAAATTTGTAAACGCGCCGGGGTTTGCTAACTTCGCGAGAGCAAAATTTCCCGGGTTTTTTTTCCCCTCAAATTTTTTTTTTTTTAAGTGTCATTACAACGGGAAAAGATTCTATCATTTCAAAAGGGAAAAATTTAAAATTTTTTTTTTTTTAAATTTTTGCGAACCGGAGACCCCTAAAGGATTGGGGTTGCGACAGTAAAAGGGGTTAAATCACTGAAAAAGAAACCCCCTTCACTCTCTTTTCCTCCTCCCTCTAAGAAAGTTCCTGGCGGGGTTGATGCTGTTTCCGGGAAAAAGGCTCTTGCAGTTTGTCAGGGGTTACCTTTTCCCTGGGGTTCCCCCAAACCAAACTTTCCAAAACCCCCGTCACCTCCAACCCCATGGACTTCCCCAAATCCCAAAACCCCTTTCCAAAGGCAGGGGGTGGCAGGGAAAAGGGTCCCCTCAAACTCTTAAAAAATCCCTCGGTTTGTTTTCCTCACTTTATTTACCAAAGGGCGGGCATTTCTTTTCCTTGGTCCTTTGATGACTCATTTGGGCAGTTCCAAGCAAAAAAAACCAAGGGATTATTATAAATGTTTTTGTATAAAAACCCCGGGGGGTGAGGGTCACGTTTTGGGAAAACCCAAGGGCCCCTGAGGTTAAAGGGCCGTGGGAAAAACTGGTTTGGGTGTGCAGGGGAGGGAGGGGTCCCGGGGACAGTCGCTAAAACACGAGTCAAATCACAAAACCCCCGGGGCCCAAAAATTTTGCCAAAAAAAATTCCCCTGAAGGTAAAAATTTCAGGGAAAGTTATGCCCCCAAAAACTCGGGGTTTCCACTGTATAAAATTTAAACCCATTTAAAACGTAAACACATTAAAGCAGTAAACAAAATTAAAAAGCGAAAAAACAATATACAGTGGCCCCCCGCATACAGGGCCCTCACATAGCGTTATTTCGCAAAACCGTTTATTTTAAAATCGAAAAATTTTTTTGCCGCCCCTTTACCGAAAAAAAACCCCGTCCCCGATTTTCGCCCGAGCGCTCCAATGTGGGGCCCCCCACCAGCCTCACATGTGCCCCCTTTTTGGCCATTGTTTACCAGCCAGCCCCGCGGAAACACCCCAAGCATACGCCCCGGAAATTTTTTCCCGTATTATAACATTTGTTTTCGGGTTTTTCAGGGAAAATAAGTGCCCAGGGGCTCAAAAAGCTTTAGTCCCCCCCCAAACACCAAAAGGGGTGAAAAATTTCCCCATTAAAAAGAAGAAAGAGTTTCTTTTGATAAGTATAAAAGTGGGGTGCTTTAATTCCCCGCCCAAGGTCAAGTTGTACAAAAAACCCCCAAAATCAACCACGCCTATTGTGGGCCCCAAAAAAGACAATGAAGGAATGTTTTTGCCAAAGGTTTAACTGTGTTTTGGGAAAACAAAACGCAAGTGATGGAAGATGTTTGAGAGACTCAAAATTGGGTGGATAAATAAAAAACGGCTAGCAGGAATAGCGTTCTCAAACGAAACATAGTGAAAAAGGGTGGGAAGTTGCCTGAGGATTTAATTAAAAAAAAGCCTGCAACTAGGATTTATGTGAGGGAAATTTTAAGGGCCCGCAAAGGGGTTTGAGAATTTAAGAAGCGTAGTGGCAAAACCCAAAATGTGATAAGGCATGGGGGGGCTGCCATTTTTGGGCCACAAAGCGGCTTGGAAAAATATTTGAGGAATTCAAGGGGTTTCATAGAAGGGTGAAGGGCTGGGAAAACCCAACAATGTTTAAAATTTTGATGAAACAGGGGCCCTTTCTGGAAGAAAAAAGCCAAGCGGACCCACATTACCAGGGGGAAAAGGGGAAATCCCAGGACATAAAATTTTGAAAAACAGGCTTTCTCTTTCTTGGGGGCCAATGTATGGTATTGCAAAGTGAAAGCCTTTATTTTGTGTATCACTCTGAAAATCCCAAAAGCGTTCAGGCAAAGAATTTCCTCAAGGGTAAATTGTGTGTGCTGTGGAGGGCAAACGTTTAAGGGAAGGGTCACTAGGGAATTTTTCAAAAAACTGGTTAAAAACCCCTGCATTTGCCCCCAATTTTGAAAAAAAAATTTTTTTTTCCCCTTTAAAAAAAATTTAAAAAGAAATTTTGAAAATTAAGTGCCTCCTGGGGTTAGGGCAATGCCCCTGGTCATCCTTCAACGTGGCGAGCAAATTTATGGGGACATGAGCTTCAATTAAATGAAGTTTTTTTCCCCCTAAAACCACTCCTCTCCTTTCCGCCCCTGGGCCCGCAGGTTTTTTTCCAAATTCAAGAAAAATGCCCCAAAAGCCTGTTTGGGAAAAGGGGCTTTGTAAAAGACCCTCAAACTCAAACTGACTCTAAAAGGGGTTTTGGGGAAAATCACTTTTTAAAATCCTCAATTGTGTAACCTTATAGGTAGGGCTTTTGGGGGAAATGGGCTAAGAAAGGGCCTTGAACTCTGCTTGGAAGAAACTGTGGCCAGAATGTGTAGACAAAAGGGATTTTTAAGGTTTGAGGCAAAACCCCGAATGATTATCCAGTTTAGGGGAAACCAATTTTTGGCATTGGGAAAGTCCTTGGGGGTTTTGGGGTTTGTGGGGGGGATGTGGAAAGGGTTGGGTGGGGGAGGGCAATGAAGAACTAACCCCTGAGGGGCTGGGTAGATCAACTTCAAAAGCAAGAAAAGGGCCCGACCCGGGAAACTGGGTTTAGAGGAGGGGGGGAGAGAAATTGAAGAAATTTGGGCCCACTACAAAGAAAAAAGGAAAACTGTGCAAAGTGGCTTGAAGTTTCAAAAACCCTTTAAGGAAAGAAAAAACACCCTCACACACTATTGAAGCCCCTGTTGGGAACCTGTTTCCTGAAAATGTTGTGAAAAACTTTAGGGAAGTCATAAAGGAACGAGAAAGGGACAGGCCATATGGACAGATATCTTGTGTGAAAGAAGTCCAGTGACTCTGAAAACTGGGGCCCCAGTGCATTTAAAAAAGAAGGGGAAATTAAACCCCGAAAAGGGCTTGCCACCCAAGTCCCAATGGAAAGGGGGTTCCCCTTTTAAAAAATAAGAAGAAAATGCTCCCCCCCTCCTCCCCTCCATCAATCATCCCAGATCTTCAAAAAAAAGTAATGTCATGTAAGTGTTCATGCCTTTTTTTAGTTTTTTGTGTATTAAAAATTTAAATTTCATTTTGGGAAAAAAATTTTTTTTTATACTTTTGGGGTCTTTCACGGAAATTTAAATTTTATTTTCCCTTTTTTTCTTAAAGGGGAAAAAATTTATTCACAAAACGATTAAATTTTTATAACCTTTCCCCATTGCCCCGGATTAAAATTTGTTTTAAAGGGGGGCCCCTGTAATTTATAGCAATAAACGTAAAATCCAATTTTGCAAGTAACATTGTTGCTGTGGGAAAAAGTGGGTTTTGGGAATAGTTGTGGACGGTGGAAGGGAAAAAACCAGAAAATGTCATTGAAACTAAAAACCCCTTAGTTTTTTAAAAAAAGGTAGGTTTAAATAAATGAGTTTATGGGGGGTTGGACCTGATGGGTTCAGACAGTAGCTGACTTGGACCAAGGGGCCCGTAGGCTTTTTGCATTTCTTTCCCCCTTTTCCCTTTTGTTTTTTTTGTAAATTTTTAGTGGGTAAGATTATAACAAAAATTTTTTTGTTTTAAAAAATTAACTGCATTATTTTAAAATTGGTGATAATTTTTTGTAAGCCAATCTTTAAGTTTAAAAAAAACAGGTCCTGTGGCCTTTTTAGGCAATTTCCTCGCCTAAACACCCGTGTCCATGGTTTTAATCCCTGGCAAGGGGGGGAAATATTGGGGAAAGGGTTTCCCTTTTTCCCCCCGTTGGGGCCCGTTTTACCTAGAAAGCAAATAGGGACCTGGGGGTTAATTACTGGGGTGGGTCCATCCCGGGAAAATTGATGACAATTTTTGGGGTTTTCCTAGATAATCTACACACATGCTGCAAAGTATGATAATTTATGTAACTGTATTTATTGTACCTGAGTAAAGTTACTAATGGAATAAGAGACAGTCCTCGATGACATGCTGTCTTTCATGAGTTATCCTGGGTGGCTAATCCTCCAGGGTGAAAATTTTGAAACACAATCTTAACTTTGGTTTGCTTTATTGCTATTACATCTTTCATTATGACTGATTTTTACATGGTTGTTGCTGGGCTGTTTTAACCTTTAAGGTTTTAAAAATAAAGTTTACATGAATCACAGTGGAAAATATGTACCTAAAATATGTATACTTAATAACTTACCTACTAGATAATTTATGCTATGTATGTAATTGTACCTGTGTACCTGTACCTAAAAAAACTTAACTAATTAGCTAGCTACCAAGCTAACTAGCTAACTAACTTATTTATTTACTATTGCCATATTATCACATGGTTTAGCACCTCACCATCTATATGGTTACTATCAGTCCCTAAAATCTGTATAACTCTTATATGCTTAATGTTTCCTCTGGATAATAATAATTGCTTTTCCAGGATCAACCTACATCACCATCAGCTTCCATGAGTTCCCCTGAGGCTGCCACATCCAGTGTGTCAAGCCGCCGCCGCCATCGATCCTCCCGGGGGTCAAACGTTGACCCTGTGACCTCCTCTCCAGGGCGTGACCTTTGCCGGCTTTTGAGGATGAGAGTGACCTCTTGGGGAATGACCTGCCAGTGGAAGAGGAAGATGGAGAAGAACTTTTTGGGGATAATATGGAAAAGTATTTAGAATTCTGTTTGAGTTTAACAAGTCACTTTAAAAAAAGTTTAAATTACTGAATATACATTATTGAGGTTTGTATTATAGCAATATTTGGCAAAGTTGCTAGGTTAGAAAAAACGAAACATTCACCATCATTAACTCAATAATTGTCCTGCCAGAATATAATTTGTATAGGATTATTGTTTTACTGGAGAAATGAACCTCCAGAGTTTAAAAGTTTTTCCTCTTGGCATGTGCTGTCACCTGTGTGGGTTTAGCACTTCACTTACTACAGTGGTTCTCAATTTGTGGCCCATGGTGACATTTTAGGGGGTCCACAGAACGTTCACTATATTTGGTAATAAACTGAACATTGGTGCATATAGTCTTAAATTTATTGAAAATAAAGTGTGGATCAGCAATATGCGCATTGACCAGTGTGAATGGAGGGTGGTTGGATAATGGATTCGCCCGTGTTTACTGCAGTGACAGTCAAACTGCGAAGCAATATCACGTGAACCTGGCATGTTGAGACAGTTGGTTTGTGACATCGTGTATGGGTGTGCGTGCTTGAGTGTGTGGGCCATTCCTGTTTGATTCCTGTCAGCTGCCACTCGACTGCACGTAATTCGATTGTTTAGTGCAGAAGATGCACTGTTTTACAGGTGTGGTGTAAGCTGATGTAATTTTAAAAGGAAGCTGGAGGAAGATTGGAATAGTGTGAAAAAATTTCTGGTCAGTTGTTATGCTGCTTTATGCTGTGTTGTGATGGTTTATGCTGTTTACGAAATGATGGTGTTTTATTATTGCATGTGTATTATTATCTTCTGTTTTTCATATTTTTATTTAAAGCCAAACTTAACATATAATAATAGATATATGACAATTGCAGGAATGAATGTTAAGTGCAAGTATTCAGAGGACTACACTAAATTTGTCTTCACCTGTCAAAGAAAAAGATGGCATGGAATTACCACAATGTGCCATTAGTTTCAAAGTTTTGGAGACTGACTCACTAAAGCCAGCTAAGCTTAAACTCCATCTTGAAAAGTCCCACCCCAATTTGTTGCAAAAGGATAGTGATTATTTTGAGCGGCAGTTATCACTTTTCAAGCGGCAGTGCCTTAATGCAACAGGTACATTCTATGAAAAAAACCGCCAATGCAATGCACGCTTCCTACATTATCGCATACAAAGTCACACAGGCCAAGAAGCCTCATATGTTTGTAGAGAGAAATTTGTGCCACCTGTGCAAAAGAAATGGGGAGGCTTATTGTCGTGAGGG
>NW_026466547.1:0-14161 GCF_026875155.1 Cherax quadricarinatus
GATAAGCCTCTGTGTGGCGAAACATTTCTTCAGTAAAGATACCTAAGTGTTTGCACATGTGTCTAATTTATCAACTCGTCGGTTCTGTGAACCATTCATCTACACAGATTACTCCAGACTCTGAAATAAATCAAAGTAAAGCTGCAAGTAAAACTGCTAACAAAATGATAAATTTCACAAAAACACACAAGTAAACATCGCACCTTGCATCTGCTGCTTGAGTCTGATCCACAACTGACACAGACGCTGAAGTTAAACTTGACAAGTTACATTAGCAACTGACCAAACAAACAACACAGACGCTGAAGTTAAACTTGACAAGTTACATTAGCAACTGACCAAACAAACAACACAGACGCTGAAGTTAAACTTGACAAGTTACATTAGCAACTGACCAAACAAACAACACAGACGCTGAAGTTAAACTTGACAAGTTACATTAGCAACTGACCAAACAAACAACACAGACGCTGAAGTTAAACTTGACAAGTTACATTAGCAACTGACCAAACAAACAACACAGACGCTGAAGTTAAACTTGACAAGTTACATTAGCAACTGACCAAACAAACAACACAGACGCTGAAGTTAAACTTGACAAGTTACATTAGCAACTGACCAAACAAACAACACAGACGCTGAAGTTAAACTTGACAAGTTACATTAGCAACTGACCAAACAAACAACACAGACGCTGAAGTTAAACTTGACAAGTTACATTAGCAACTGACCAAACAAACAACACAGACGCTGAAGTTAAACTTGACAAGTTACATTAGCAACTGACCAAACAAACAACACAGACGCTGAAGTTAAACTTGACAAGTTACATTAGCAACTGACCAAACAACTCTTAACAAAACATAAACAATGAAGAATAAAAGAACTTAAAACCTGGAAGTCGGAAAACAGTCATTGTTAGCCGTGATACAGAAAAAAGCACGTTTCAGAAGCAGCTTTGTGCAAGAAAGGTATAAAATACCGACAATATGAAAGTTAAGACACATGTGCAACATCTGGATATCTTTACTGTAGACGTTTCGCCATCCAGTGGCTTTATCACTACAGATTCTAGGACAGAATGTTGCACATGTGTCTTAACTTTCAGAAGCAGCTTTAATTGAGACAACGTATCGCCATGACTAAACCTCTCCATACAGCGAAACATTATCCCAGTAAAAGTTTATTTTGTAATTTTTTTTCACTGTTATAAGCAATAATACGTCTATTCTAGACGCACTTCCATGGTTATAACGCACGTGTGCTGCCATGGTGCTGTTGCTAGCTTATTGGAGAAGGGAAAAAAATCACCCAACACGGGTCATGATCATTTGATGGCCCGTTCAATGGCTCCTCTCAGAATTTCGTGAGAAATTCATTATGGTGATGTTTGGTTAGTTGCAACCTTGATACCTCATATTTTAGCTAATACTTTTGATTTATTTATCACATGACTCACCAACTACGGAATTTGTGCATGTTCGAGGTCTTAAGTGTTCCTTTCCAGCTGGTGGCCTTTAAGTTACTGTTTACATGAACTTCGCTGGTGACTCCTTCAGGTTTGTGACTCAGACTAAGTTAGTATTTCTACCCAGCTGGTGACCAAGCTAAACTCTGTGTCTGATCATCTAATGTATTATTAACTGGTATCTTCCTCTACTTCCATCTTCCGTTTCTCCCACAGACGGTAATGGGATGGGTGCGCTATACCAACTGTCCCCACACTGGCTGAACCAGAACGGCAGCTTCGTCAGCACTGAGGACCTGGTGTTGACGAATCCGCAAGTGACTGTGTGTGTGTGGGTCCATATTACATACTTCAGGAGACCCTCCATCCCTCTCAGCGTCGCCAGCAAGATCGACAGCGTCGCCGACGTCAGCGTTGGTAGGGATAATTTTCTTATTTTATTAAGATAATTTCCATTTTGCATCTTTTATCTCTTGTTCGCAATTACTGCGTGTGATTATATATATATATATATATATATATATATATATATATATATATATATATATATATATATATATATATATATATATATATATATATATATATATATAATATATAGGGTAGGGGTCGGCCTAGGAAAGGTTGGAGGGAGGGGGTAAAGGAGGTTTTGTGTGCGAGGGGCTTGGACTTCCAGCAGGCATGCGTGAGCGTGTTTGATAGGAGTGAATGGAGACAAATGGTTTTTAATACTTGACGTGCTGTTGAGTGTGAGCAAAGTAACATTTATGAAGGGGTTCAGGGAAACCGGCAGGCCGGACTTGAGTCCTGGAGATGGGAAGTACAGTGCCTGCACTCTGAAGGAGGGGTGTTAATGTTGCAGTTTAAAAACTGTAGTGTAAAGCACCCTTCTGGCAAGACAGTGATGGAGTGAATGATGGTGAAAGTTTTTCTTTTTCGGGCCACCCTGCCTTGGTGGGAATCGGCCAGTGTGATAATAAATAAATAAATAAATATATATATATATATTATATATATATATATATATATATATATATATATATATATATATATATATATATATATATATTATATATATATATATATAATATGCCGTCTGCCACCGAGGTAGTGTGACCCAAAAAAGAACCACTTTCACTATCACTTGCTCCATCACTGTCTTGCCAGAAGGGCCCTGATACTACAATTCAAAACTACAAATATTCCCACCCCTTCTTCACAAGTGCAGCCACTGTACTTCCCATCTCCAGGACTCAAGTCGGCTAACCGGTTTCCCCGAATCCCTCTAACTCCCTCTAACACACACACGCTTGCTCAATGTCTCAGCCCCACTCATACAAAACCTCCTTCACCCCTTTCCCCCAACCTTTCCTAGGCCGACCCTTACCTCTTCCCCTGTACATTAACTACCCCCTTCAAGGCAGGCGAAATTGCTGACCTGGAGAGTGTACAAAGAACTTTCATGCCACACATAAGTAAGATAAGCCACCTAAATTACTGGGAACGGTTGAAGGTCCTTGGTTTTTATTCCCTGGAACGCAGGCGAGAGAGATACATGATAATATACACTTGGAAAATCCTAGAGGAATTAGTACCAAACTTGCACACGAAAATCACTCCCTATGAAAGCAAATGCAACAGGAGATGCAACATTCCCCCAATGAAAAGCAGGGGCGCCAAGAGTACACTGAGAGACACAATAAGTGTCAGGGGCCCAAGACTGTTCAACTGCCTCCCAGCATACATAAGGGGGATTACCAATAGACCCCTGGCTGTCTTCAAGAAGGCACTGGACAGGCACCTATAGTCAATACTTGCCCAGCCGAGCTGTGTTTCGTACGCCCAGTTTGTGTGTACCCACAGTAACAGCCTGGTTATAAACCCTATCCACCAGGTGGAAAAGGGGTGTTGACCCCCGCCCCCAAATCTCCGGGTAAAACCCGCCTTCCTTCTACTACAGATTTATAAACCGCTCCAAATAAACCTACAATTTTCCCCAGCCCCCAAATTTTCAACCGCCTAAAACCCCCCTCTTTTAGCCTCTCTAAAATACTTTTAGAACCCCGCATTTCCCCAAATTTCCCAAGCAAAAGAATTCTCCCAAAATTCCACAGAAACAATGCCTTCAGATATACATCTCCCTGCCCCCAGCCTCCTCCTTGCTGCAAGGGTTTCACACCCCATGCTTCACACCCATATAAGACCCTTTTGGTACCCCCAAAAACTCTCGTACTTTCCCCCTTTTTGCTTCCTTTGGATAACGCGTCCCCCAAAAGACTCCTGAAATATACGTGATACATATAGGAAGCTAAATTTTGTCTAGCACTAAAGGCAGACAGAGGATCAAGCCTCCTTTAACTTTTAAACGTTTAATGCCCCAAAAGGGGGGGTTTGGGCCCTTTTAACATGAAAAAAATAATTTCCACGACTCATCAGTGCACCACTCCCCCTTTTTTTCCCCTGTCAATTCTATATTAACCTCGTTTTTTCATTAAACCATCTTCGGGACAAGCCCACGCCCAAATATCTGAAACATTAAACCCCTTTCCATTTTTCCCTTTCCCAAAAACCCTGATATCCAGTTACCAAAAATTTTGTAACTCTCTTTCCCCCTTTGATCTTTCTAATGTTCACTTTTAATTTCCTTTTTACACACCCTACCAAAATTTTCTTTCCCACCAACCTCTGCAACTTCTCTTTCAGAATTTTCCCAAAGGCAAAAGTGTCAACAGCAAAAAGTATTTGTGAAAACCCTTCCCCATTTTGTGTTAGATTTTTTATCTTCCACCCCCAAAACCTCTTCCCAACACCCCCGGGCTTTTCGCTTCCCTGTCTAAGGTTTACTTTTACTGAAAAAAATCTCTCTTCTACATACTCAACCACCTCACTTTCCCGAAAAAATTTCCCTTAAACTGTTTTCCCAGAAACCCAAACGCCTATTCCATACATTTGCAACATCGCCATACTCCCTTTCCCCTCTCCCCCTATCAATGCCTTTTCCAAACCAAAATGCTTTTTTTCCCAAGGGAAACACTGAAAAGGGGTTTGGGGCCGGGGTTTTTAGAAGACTTGTTGGGAAAAAAGGACAAAAAGGAAACAAATGTACATTTTACTGGGGCAACGTTTCGCTCTCCAGGAGCGGGGTAATTTTTTGGGAGTGGGGGGCCCTTTGGGTATTAAAAAAACCCCAATTCGCCAAAAACAAGTTTTTTTCCAGCTTTCATCCCTTTTGCAAAATTTTTTTTTAAAGTCTTTTTCCCCAAAAAATCCTTACACTGCCAAAATTTTTCAAAATTCATTTTTAAATTAGTACGTTTTTTTAAAAAAATTTCCCGCGGGTAATAAAACACCGGGGCAGGGAAAAAAATTCTCCTTTTTTATTCTCGCCTCGAGGGAACACAACAACACACTCCCCCGTTGCAAAAATTTGGTGTCCCCCCAAAAGGGGGTTTTACTCTTAAGTGACAAGGGTTTTTGTTCGCAAACGAAAATGCAAATCATATTATTAAAATCCCACCAAGCACAAACTACAGTTTTTGCGTCGTGATGGGGAAAAAAAAGTCAAGAAAACATTGCCAAAAAGTTCGGAAAACCCCTAGAATTTTCCCAAATCCATATTTTTGATGACCCTTTTAAATTTAAGGGAATTTCCTGAAATTTAAAGCTTTTTTTTTTTTTTGACCCAAGGGGAAACTGTCACATCTCAAATATGGTTTAAAAAGGGTTTGTGTTGGACGAACCCGGCCAAAAACCTTTTTGATTTCGGGCAGGTTTTTTTCGGCAAACTAGAGAGAAACGCTGCATGGTATTTCAGCAACACAAGTGACATGAACTGTTAAGTAGACTTATACTTTTTAAAAATTAAGGGATGAATATTTTGTTTAAAAAAGCAGAGAACGAAAGAGAATGAAAAAATTTTTGAATCAGGAATCTAAAAAAAATATATGAAAATTTTGAAGCCCCAAAAAGGCACAATACCATTTCGGCACAATACACAGAAAAACCCCGCACTTTAGGAGAGAAAAACCTTATATGAATTTTTTTTTCGTTTTACAAGTCACCGTGTCCCTTGAAAAATGGTCCAAGTGGGACCAAAAACGTCTTCAAAAGGGTTTCCCTCCTATTGGGGGTTATATTTAAAACAAACAAATTGATCTTTTTGGCCAAACGGGTTTTTCCGATATCCACAAATAAAGGGGGTACTCAAACCAGCCCTCAGTTTTACTTTAAAAAAGGGGAAAAACTATCACAATTTCCCCTTCTTGTGGTGCTTTTTACTATAAAAGAAATTTGGGTAAAAAGGGGATTTTTTTCCGCATTTAAAGCACAGAGTTCTAAAAGGGAAAAATTTTGTCTTCATACATCAAACGTTTCCGCGTTAAATTTTCCCTCTTTCCTTTTCCATTAGAGTTTCCCAATTGAGGGCGGTTTTTCCAAATTTTTTAGCTCTCAGTGCCGCGAAAATTCATTTCCCTGCAGCACCCCTTCCCCCCCCAAAACAACAAGTCGCCACTACCTCTCGCATTTTCACCAAAACCTCAAAAACAAAAATTCGCACCCTTAAACAGTCCATACAGGGGTTTAACACTTTTCACTGCAGGAATGCGATACCCCCAAACCCGGGGAAAAACTTTCCCGCACCACCCAACATTCCTCAACGAATGCTAAAAGCAAAAAAAACTGCACTGAAATTTCGCCATCCCTTTCATAAAGGATGAAACTGCTTTACGTATTTTCGTTTCCCTCCCACCCTTTTCCTCAGGAAGTGCGAAAAAATTTCGATCCAGGAATTTTTTTGGGGGGGTCCCTCGTAGGGGGCCCCATAAATTTTTTTTCCACATTTGCCGAAATTGTGCAGGAAACGTCTAGTAACTGACTCACGAAATCGTAATGAAACAAATTGCAAAAAAAACCATACCATAATAGGGGGCAATGACGAACATTTCTTTTTAAGAGCCAAAAACGTCCAAAGAGTCATTTCCCAAAGTACTGTACAAAACTCCCCCAAGTAACACTTGTTCCCCCCCAAAATATTAATAAAAACAAAATTGATCTGACTTGAAAAAAAAGGGGAATTAGAGTATCTTTTGGGGTAAAAAAAAAAATTTTAAAATGCATTTCAGTAAGAAAAGGATCACCTTGTGGACCTATATTTCATTTAAAAAAGGTCAAAAGCGACACCCAGAGAAAATCAATTAATAAAATTATTTTATTTATGAAATTTTGATGAAAAGGTAAGAAATTTTGGGATGTGTTATTAGGGGGCAGTACCTGCTGCAGTTTTCCCCTCGATTTTTATGTTTTTTGTTGCAGGGGGGTGCCTCGGGGAGTTTGCTAGGGCGGGGCCCCAGAAAGTGTGGGGGGGGCCGAGGCTGTTTTGTGCCCTCTTTGGAAAAACCTTTTTTTGGGTCCTCTCTCTCACGTCCACCTCCGCCTCCCTCTTCCTCGACGCTCGCCCGTCTCCTCCGGGTTTCCACTCCCTTTCATCATTATTTAAAGGGGAAAAATTTCGGATTTTAAATTGGGGGGGAAAATTTGGCATAGGGCCTGATTATCCCTTTCCCTACCCTCATTTTTTTAGAAACATTTTTTCAAACCCAAGGGGAAAACCCCCTAAGTGCCACAAAGAGCACCCAACCCCCAAATCGCCCGGAGTTTTTGCTGGCATTTTGCTGGCCCCCCCCAAGTGTGGAACCCCCGGAAACTCACTGAGGAAAAACGAACTCATTAGTTGCCTGAAAAAGAACCCCTCTCCAAAACAAACAAAAACCCCAACAACTAAACGGGAAATTATACGGGAAAATATTAGGGGAAACCCTTCGATGAATAAAACAACCCAAAGGTAATAGGAATATTTTGACTATCTGGGGGTTTCCGAACCCATGAAATATAATGAAATCTTGAGTTGGGGTTTAACTAAATATGGAAATGATAAAGGGCCTCGTTCGGGTGACGAAAAAATGAAAATTTTTTCCAAAGACATTTAAATTCCCCAAAAAGCATGTACTAAAGGGCGGCGTTTTTTGGGGTTTTTGGTAAGAAAAGAGGTTGCAAAGCTCTCTTGAAACGGGTAAGGGACCCATTTCCTTTGGGAAACCCAAAAACCTCTGTGGGGGGCTCCCAAAATTACTCCCGGGGGGCGTCGCCTTTTTATTTTACGAGGTTTATGTTCTCTTCCCGCAAAAATTTTTTGGCGTTTTTTTGCCACCCCCCAGCACAAGTGCTGGGCCCGGGGCCCCCTTTTTCAGGGCTGGACGTTTGGAATAAGGGACATTTTGAAACACGGGGGAAGTAAAATGACGGACCCTAGGGGGTGAAGTGCGGGAAACCCACAAATGGATTTGCCCCCGTTTGGGTATTCGCAAGCGGGCAGGTAAGCCCTAAAAAGTGCAGTGCCACACTTGGGAAATTTAGGGGGACGTCCCAAAGGGGAAAAGGGGGAAGCCCTGAAACTCTCTGTGGGGTTGGTGTTTTAAACCCCCAAGGATGCCTGGGAGGGTTCCCCCCCCGATTGTCCAAGGGTTTTAACGACGAAAGGATTGCCAGCCATCAAAAGGGGCCAGTGGGTCCCTTTAAAAAATTTCCCCCCAAACCCCCAACCCTCCCCCCTCCCAAAAGCTCACCATTGAAATCACAGAGGGGGGTCGACCGAGCCACTACGATAGGGCGGGCTCTTTTCCACTCACCGGGCAAAAATCCTCGTCTCACTTTTGCTAATCTAAGGAAAGACTTTGGACTTTCCCTGTACCCTTTAAAATTCTTTTAAAGTGGCGCCCCCCCCCTCCGGGTTACTCACCGGGAAACCGCAGCTACTGAAGACTTTTTTGAGAAAACTCAAGCTACCGGGGGGAACCAAGGAAATCCCCAAACCCCCCAAAAGCCAAAAACCTCATTTGAAACCCATCCCAGACACCAAAGATCCCCCTTTCCCAATAGGAAAGGTATTTCTTATATTTTATATAAAAAATTTTAATCGTACAAAAAACCCTTGTAGATTTTTTAATGAAAATAAAAAAATTTTTAACGAAAATCTAAAAGTTTTATTTTTTAAATTTCTAAATTTAAATTTCTTTCCGACTACAGGCTTTTTATCTATACATATTAAAAAAAAATATAAAAAAATAGTTTTTTGAGGAAACTGTCAGTACTCTGGGCCCATTCGTTTCGGCCCCGTGGGCCCCTGCCTTCTTTAAAAAAAGAATTCCCGAAAATCACACCCCAAAACCTTTTAAGATTTCAGTTATTAGGTTTTTCTTAAACTTAAAATTTCCCTACTCAACATTTGCTTTCCCCAGGTTTTTTTTGGGGTTGGGTGCGCTCTTTATTAGGGTAAACCCTAGGTCCCCCTTGAAAGAAGTTGGCGCCTCCTTCCCTCTAACCCTGGTTCCCGAAATCATTTTTTATGTCCTTTTCCACTTCCCCAAAACTGTTATAACCTTTGCGCCAAAAAGGAGTGAACTTCAAGAGCCACTAGTTTTTTATTCCCTTTTTGGTCCAGGGCAGTTAAGTCATAGCCTTTCCCCTTCTTTACCCGATTATATTTTCGTCATAATCTACAAACAAGGATATACCGACACTCCCGCTATATCCTTTCCCCAAAGTATCGTTTTCCCCGTGGAACCTCACGTACAACAATTTTTCTGTTCTCATAGTGGAATAACTATTAAAGGTTTTTTCGCTTCCCCTTTTTTCCCCTTGAAATATGCCACACAGCCAACTTTCCCAAAAAAAATATTTTCATCTTTTTTTTTCTCTTACTTTACTACGTTTTCCCGTTAAAAAAAACGGGTTTTTGAAAAGAATAAAGGGATCGTTGATATTTAAGAAAATGCTTTTTTTTTGGGGTTTTTTCCCCAACCGCTGTTTTTTGATTGTCTCTTTATTTACATACAAAATAAAACATGCCCAATGATAAAAATCTTTTAGGCTTAAGCTTTCCTGTCCCATTTTTCCTTTTTAATATGGAACTAAACCCAAACGGACTTCCAGAGCTATGATAAAAAACCAGAGTTTTACACAGTGCTTTCCCCCCTTTTAGAGCCCCCTAAAGTTTTGTGTGGGGGTTTTGTGTTTTGGGGTGTGTGTGTGTGTGTGTGTATGTGTATGTGTAAATCACCTATTTGTGGTTGCAGGGTCGAGTCCTAGCTCCTGGGCCCCGGTGTGTGGTTGTGGTTGTGTGTGTGTGTGTGTGGGGTGTGTGGTGTGGTGTGTATTTTGGGGTGTGTGTGTGTGTGTGTTTGGTGTGTGTTTGTGTGTGTGGGGTGTGTGTGTATGTGGGATGTGTTTTGTGTTTTTGTGTGGTGTGTGTGTGGGGTTTGGGGTATGTGGGGGGTGTGTGTGAAGTGAAAAGGGGTGTTTTGTGTGTTTGGGGGTGTGTATGGTTTTGGATGTGGTACTCACCTATTTGGGTTGCAGGGTTTGAGTCCCCCCTCCTGGCCCCCCCCTTCAAACCCCCTTTCACTAACCCTCTCTCTCCCCGCTCCATGAGCCTTTATCAAAAACCCCCCTTAAAAAAGGGGATGGGATTTCCGCCCCCACAAAGTCAATTTTTTAAAGGGAAATTTCCAAATGCCTTACAAACCCATGACTGAAGAAATACTTCCTACTATCTCTCTGACCCATTTGTGGGCTTCAAATTCCAAATTTTGGCCTCTTGTTTCTGTGTCCCCTCCCTAACTTCCCCGTCCTTGTCCACCTTGTCTAATTTCCCCGCAGTATTTTTTAAAGTCGTTACATGTCTCCCCTGACCCTCCCGTCCTCCATTGGCGTCAGGCCCCATTTCCCTTTAAACTTTTTTTCATAGGGCATTCCCCTTAGCTCTAACTAACCCCTTTTTGCAAACCTTTGTAAATTTCCCCTAGTTTCCTTTACGTGCTTTATCAAATGCGGGTTCCAAACAGGGGCTGCCCTACTCCAGTATGGCCTGACATACACGGGTTTACAGTTCCCTTTAATGATTCCTTACTAAGGGTTTCCCGGGAAAGCTGTTTTTCAAAAATTGGGCCCGGCCCCCATTTTGTGCAGAGTTATCTGATTGGGTGTGTGCTTCCGGAGACATTCCGGGGTTTTTACTCCCCCAAAACCCTTTTTCCCTTTATGAGGTTTGCAGCTTTGGCCACCAGCCTATCTCTGTCTGTTTTCTTTTTGTGCCCTTCCCCTATCTTCCCTGACTTTTCCTTTGGGCAGGATTAAAATTTGAGAAAGGGCCCTTTTTGGACCCCGTGTCCATTTTGGCCCCGGCTCTTTGAAGTCCTTCCCGGTCCCCCCTAGATTTTTAAAATTCCCCCTCATTAATTCACATCAACTGCAAACAGGGGCACTTTTGAAATCTAACCCTTTCCCTCATGTCCCTTCACATATACCAAAAATAGGGACTGGGCCTAGGACCGACCCCCTGTGGGAACCCCCCCCTCGTCAAAAGGGGCCCACTGTGATACACATTACTACCATGACCGTTGTTTCCCCCCCTTCAGGGATTCCTGGGTCCATTGCAGGCCCTTCCCGTTATTGCCCTGATGCTCTAGCTTCTGCACAATCTCTTTTTGGGGAACTGTGTCAAAGGCCTTCTTTCAGTCCAAGAAGTTCAATCAACCCCCCCCTCTCTCTCCTTTTCTTACTTCTGTTTTTTTAAATCATAAAACTTCCCCGAAGGGGTTTTTGACACAAAGGGTTTGCCTTTCCCTGAATTCCCTGCTGGTTGGCATTTATACCCTGTTCCCCTTCCATGGGGCCCACCACCCCTCCTGATAACTTCTCCATAATTTTGGAAAACTATACACGTCAATGAACAGGCTATAGTTTTTTTGCCTCTTTTTTTTGTCTCCTTTTTTGAAAATGGGGAAAATACATTTGCTGGCCCTTTCCCTACCTCAGGTAGTTTCCCAGTTTTTCCCGGGATGTGTTTTAAGATTGTGGAAGTGTACGCCAAAACTATCTGCTTCCCTCTCTAAAAAGGGCCCACCCCTGTGGGTGGGGTTTTTGTTTGTGTGGGTGTGTGTGTGTTGTTGTGTGTGGTGGTGTGTTTTGTTCCTATATACCCTTGATTAAGGTTTTTCATAAACTATTTCCCCGGAGGGGTTTTTGGAGGGCAAAATTTCCCCCCTGGCCGGCCCGTGACCAGGGCCCCGTGTATGTACAAAACCAAAATAATAATATTTCTACCCAAATTTCATAATACAACTTTAAAAAAACTTTCAACATCAATGGGCAACTGCATAGTAAATCCCGTTATACAGAGCATTTTCGGCAACTTAGGGCCAAATTTTTTCCCCAGCATGCGACTCTCCCATTCCCCGGGTAACACCCCTTGTTTCCTTACTGCTAGGGGAACAAGGCAGCAGGGATTCCTTTTGAAAAAAATCCCCAATTTTTCCACCCGTACCGAGGATCGAACCCAAAGAACCTCAGTGGTGAACCGAGTGCGCTATCAACCGAGCTAAAAGGAAAAACCTCAGATTCCCTAAAAGTTCGTGTAACTCCGACCAATTTCTTGTCTTGGGCCCAGTAGGGCCCCGATGTTTTGCTGGTCCATTAAAATCCATTTCTTTAATGAAAAAAAATTTTTCCCTGTCTATGACGCTGTGTTGCTGAAATTTTGTCATGAGCGAATGTAACAAATTTTTAAACGTCATAACCTTTCCCCGCACCTCACAAATGGTAAAGAACCGGTCCGGGCAGTACCCGCATTCTGGTTAAGAAACTTTTTTACCCTCCTTTTTTTCTTTTGGGGCAAACGGGCCAATACGGACTGGAACCCCCAACTCAAAGTTTGAATCCCGGTCAACTAATGAATTGTTTCATTTTTTATTACAATTTTTCAGCACAATGAAAAAGTTCTTAGTATATATAACAGCTGGAAATTTTAAAATGTCCCATTGGGAAAGTAAAAATGTTTTCCCTTTAAAAAAAACTTTTAATCAAAGTCCCATTTATGAACCCTCATTAATTAATATTTTCCCAGGATTCTGTTCTGGAAAAAAGTAAAGAAACCTCAGATTTTCCCGGGGAAAAGAAAAGGTCCATCTCCCTTGGGTCAAGCGCCCCCTCACCGCAAACAAGGTGAGGTGCAGGGACGTTAAGGTTTGACAATAAAGTATTCCCATCAAACATCTTCACGGACATATGTAAAGGGAACTAATTTTTCATGGGGGCCAAAAGGGTGGCCATCAGACGTAGGGAACCCATTAACAGGGCGGGGACAAAAGTCTACAAAAAAAAAAAAGTAAGCCCCCTGTATTTAAAACCCTATACTCAAATAAATTTTGCAGATGAAAAAAAACCCTTTTAAGTTTTAAAACAAAATTGCAATCTGTTTATACTGTAGGGGAAAAAAAAAAAAAATTTTTTTATAGGATTTAACACAAAGTAGTACTAAATTTTTGGATTTTAACATAATTTCCCCAAAACCCTAAAGTAACGAGAAATGTAAGATCAAACTTTATCTTTGATATGGGGCAAATGATAATAACTTTAAATTTAAAAAACAATGAGCAAACAAGGACGTAATAACTGAGGGAACAATTTTCGAGGCGGGGTGTTACTGTCACTATAATAAAGCGGCAAAAAACATTCTTTTATAACCTATACCCAAAAAATCTCATACAATGCGCCCATTTCAAAAAAATAAAAATGAAGGGGGGCGTAAATTAAAGAAAATTTGGTGAAATAAAATAAACGAAGGTTAAGGGAACTTAATTTGACTCCTCCCGAAAAACTAAATTCTTTAAAATTTTTTGTGTGTGGTTTTGATTTGTGGGGGAGTGTGTATGGTTGGGGGATGGGTGTGGTGGAGTTTGTTGGTGGGCCTGTGTGTGGATTTTGTGTGGTAATGTTGGTGGAGTGGTGTGGTTTGGGTTTTTGATGGGTGTGTGGGGTAGTGTGGGTATGTGTGGTGTGTATTTTTGGGTGGAGTGTTTTGGTTGGGGTGTGCGGGGGGATGTCTGAGGTGGAGTGTGTATGGAGTGTTTTTGGGGGGGGTGGGCTGAGGTGGAAAGGGGGTATGGAGTGTTTTTTGGTTTGGGGTGGTGTGGTGGTTTTTTTTGGAAATGGTGCGTGGGGTGTGGGGAGGGTGTTGGGGGGAGTGTTGGGGGGGGAGTGTGTTGGTGGGGGGTTTTGGGGTGTGTTGGGGTGGTGGGTGGGTGGAGTGTGTGAGGTGGAGTGTGTGTGAGGGGGGATTAAAGGTGTTGGGGAGTTGTGTGTTGGGGGAGGGGTTTTGTTGTGGGGGGGTGTGTGGTTTGGGGTGTGTGGTGGAGTGTGTGGAAAATGGTGTGGGGTGGGAAATGTTTTGTGGGGATTTCGTGTGGTTTGGGGTGTGTGGTGGGTGTTGGCGGAGTTTTTGTGGCGGGGTGTGTGGGGCGGAGTGTGTATGTTGGGGGAGTGGGGGTGGAAATTGTGGTGGGAAATGTTGGGGGATTTTGGGGGTGGTGGAGTTGGTGTTTTGTGTCTTAAATGTATTTACCTAATTGGGTTGCAGGGGGCGAGACTCAGCCCTGGCCCCGCCCCTTCACTGATCGCTACTTTGGTTTCCCCTCTCTCTCCCTCTCTCCCGCCTTTTCCCGAGCTTTTTCATACTTTTGTCTTAAAGCTAAAGATGGGTTTTTCCCGCCTCCACTTAAAAATCACTTGCTAGGCTAAATTCCCCCTTTCCCGACGACCGTGATTTAAAAAAGTTTTCTGTGTGGGGTGGTTGGGGGT